>ML781919.1:388923-474297 GCA_009831015.1 Picea engelmannii | reverse complement strand
ATAGAGGTTGTCAAATAGGGAACTGAAAATCCTCCAAGTCAAGTGTTCCAATCACCATAAGGCAGGGAGATACCCATGAAGGGTTGAAGGCCGAGGTCCGGTTGTTCTGTGTGTCCCCCCTTGAGGCACCCACCTCTTGGACGGGATCCAGCCCATGACCCATTTCTTAGGCCGAAAATCTAAATGTCGCACTTTGACCGAGGTACCTAGTGACCAAATTTAGGACATCTACCCAGGTGGAAATTGTGGGCTGCAATTACACCTTGATTGGATTTTGTGTGGCTATTGGGAAATATCGCCAGTTCTTTCGGGATATGCCCCCTTTACCCCTCATTATAACCAATTATTTCATCCTTCACTAGTTTCTCTTCCAGTGACTTCAGACCCCACTGTTGAGTACTATTGGAAGGTCCAGTGCTATTTGAGAGGAAGGACACTACATCTTCTAGGACACGAGCATTTTCTTTCTTTTCATTCCCCCACGTGGACAAAACCCACTTACCCACATATATGTTTTTTTCTCATTTTATATATGATGCACATCTGATTACAGTTTGATTTGGATATATATATTGTGTAAACATTCAACGCAAAGGCTCTTGTTTCTATATTTCTCTCACCACTTTTTGCACATATTCACACAGCTAGTTTGACATCATAAGGGAACCACAGAACCCCCGTCATTCACGACGCTTGCTCAACCTCCCTCCTATCTTAGGGGGAGTATCTGGTCATGCCCACTCATCGAAACCTCCTTCACACACTCCTATGAGTGCTACTATCTTAGGATCATCTTTACTTGGTTCTATATTACTTGGGTCAACTTCCCAAGGTCATCTGTTCGCTCGCTCTCCCTTACACGAAAGCGGGGGACCCAGTTCCTCTCAAGGAGGGAGCACCAACCCACCGAGCCCCCCTCATGGGTCAGGTTCACAACACACTATGGCCGGAGCTAATCCTCCCCCCCCACTGCAGATTCCATATTTGGTCTCTCTCAACATACCGGATCTCACTAAACTCACCAATGATCCTATATTGCATGATCCCACATGGCATGCAATGCCAACAAAACTACCTTCAGACATACCAAAGTTTGAAGGAAAGGTAGGGGATGACCCTGCCAACCATGTCATGACCTTTCACCTATGGTTCTCCTCCAGCAACATTATGGATGATTCCATCAAACTGTGATCATTTCAACACACACTCAATGGCCCATCGGCTAAATGGTATGTCAAAGAAAAATCGGGCTCTCACGCAACCTTTGAGTCATTGGCCAAAGCATTCTTGACCTTTTTCCAGATACCCATCCGCCACGACAATGGTCTAGAACTACTTTCTAACTTCAAACAAACCTCAGCCACACACATCGCTGACCACATTCACGAGTGGCGTAGGTGATGTATTTTGTGCAACGTAGAAACCACCAAGCAACAATGTCTCGACTAGTTTCTTGGATCACTTGTCTCTCTCCTCGGTAAGGATGTAGCTTCCACCTTCCCTCAATCTGAAGAGGAAGCCATCAGCAAGGCCCAACAGTATGACCTCATCTATGCACAGTCAGGGTACCTATACACGGTACTTCTTGATCTTCCAAAACATGTGCCATTTGGCCAAGAAAAACCTAGGATGTCTCACTCAGCAGACAGACTGATCGGTGCCACTACACACCACGGTCCACAACCCCAACCACCACCGATGTATGGCACACCTCAATACCCACCAACATACAAGGGCACTTCTTATTACCCCCCACCCCCTTATCAACAGCCATACCCTGTTGCTATACCTCCACCCATCAGTGGACCACCCCCGACGCCTCCCATACATCCACCTATTCCCACAAACAGTGGTCCTCCCTCAACATCAGCTTATAGTACTAGTGAAATCACTACACCTTCCTATGTAACTTATGGATCGGTACCACCACAGAATCCATACTTCCCTTTTCCTGGTCCTCCACAACCCATGGCTCCCCCACATCCTCATGCAGGGGTGAATTTTGTTCAACCCTCTATTGCTCAACAATATCAAAATTTTGAACAGTTGAATATAGCCAACCCAACTCATCCATCGAACAATGCCAAGAAGAAAGGACGGAACAGGAATAAAAACAACCTAGGTCAAGGCAGGAATCAACCCCCACAACACCAACAAACTGGGGGAAACCAGAACCAAGGGAACCAAAACCCCCAAGGGGGCAATAATAATAAACACCAAGGGTGAAATAATGTTAAAACTATCTTCCCTTGTTCCCTTTGTGGTGAATTCAGCCATTACACTCATCATTTCCCCCAGATCGTTGATTTCAAATGGTTGAAATACTTTGGTAGTCTTCCCCATTCTCTTGCACAACCTGCCCCTCAACAGGCACCACAACAATACGTGCAACAACCCCCTCCCGCCATGCTGCAAAATCCTATTCCACATCAAGGTGTGATAAACACCCAACAGGACACACAACACCCCCCACCTTAGGTGGGACAATACCTCAACCCCAACAACCCAGAAAAGAGTACAATTCTCCTCACCAGTGAGGAAGAAATCCTTCTGCAAACGCGTAGTCGTCAGTATAATACACCCGTTGAGTCTCATTCCATCCCTCTAGAAATAAACCTTCCACCGTCGGGACCCCCATTGGTGATCCCTCTCCCTTCCGCCGAAACACCGCTTCGCATCCCTCACATCCCCTTGCGCAGGAATGTCCACAACCCACAAGCTAGGGCAGCTCATAACTATAGTTTGGTAGATGACTTAGCACAATCCATGACTGCCATGTCATTCTTGTAAGTCCTCCAGACTTGTCCTACTCAGCAAAAATCACTACTTTCCTCCTTGGGGGCAGTCGACCTTGCAGATACCTGACTCATCACCTTTGATATTGATAGCGGAGAACCTCGTCTTCCCTCCTTGATCGATTTTCAAATACCAGTGAAAATAGGGAACATCACAGTTCATCGGTGTATCATCGATGAAGGTGCATCTACGTGCATCATGTCCAAAACAGTATGGCAGAAACTTGGTTCCCCAAAAATCATACCCTCTTCCATCACATTACGAGCTTATGACAGACGACCATCCTCTCCTGAAGGGCTCTTCCAAAATTTCCCCGTTGAACTCGGGGGCAAGACTATTCTCATCGATATAGAAGTTATCGACGCCCTGCTCAATTATAATATCCTATTCGGTAGTAGCTACATGTACACTATGAAGGCAGTGGCATCTTCCATCTTTTGGACAATGATGTTCCCCCACAATGGGAAGATCGTGACCATCGACTAAGTCTCACATTATGAGACTAACTCATCTGCCAACCTCGATAACATTCTTCCCCTCATCCACACAAACCAAGACACATATCCACTCGTCGAGATGGGTCCTGGGATTTTTAAAGATCCATTCTTGTTAGGGACGTACCATGGAGCGCCACCACTCCTTCATCCTACTAATCAAGTATGCGTCATATCATCTAACGGAACTCACATAGAGGATACCCTTCCTCCTATAGAGGCTTCTATTATATCTGATGTCCCAGTCATCAACAAAACCCCCCTGGACACTCGTTGACCCCATCAGTCCACGATTCCACCTCTCCCCAAAGACATAGTCCAGTTTGGGAGACAGTTCCCCAACCCCTCACTCAAATTCCCTTCTTTTACCCCCCACCCAGTATAGAATCTTTTCAGGTAGCCGCAACGCTCACACTACCTAATATGGTGTTAGCAATCCGAGTGTGGTATTTACACCCACCTGAGATGGTCCCTTGACCATCCCTTCCCCCACAGGAAGGAATCCCCATGATGATTCCCATCCTTACCCCCACCACTCCCCCACTCACTAATCCCCCTGTCACAGCTGGGGGCAGGAGAAAGAAGAAGGAGCTCATCACTCCACTTTCTCCACGCATCCCACCACCTTGCACACTCTGTGAGAAAGAGGGTCACCAAACCAACAACTATCCATCACTACCTGAATTACGGAATTTGATCCCACTCAATCAAATTCCCCCACCACCCATCTCTACTGCTAGTCCCGCCACTGCCACCCCCCTTTCTAGTAGTAAAGGGTTGAGGAACAAATACGCTTGTGCTATATTTTCATAGTATGGCCATTATACCCATCATTGCCTAGCACTGCCATGCTTTCGGAAAACATTATCCGCAGTGCGCCAGAATTCCAGAACAACCCCAACCCTGCTACGTCCTCCTCAACAAATATCACTGACATTCGTTATGTCACCACTTCAGTCAATGAACGTATGAGATGCCCTTGCACTCTCTGTGATTCATTAGCTCATTTTACATACTAGTGTCCTATGATCCTTGATAATAGGCAATGTCAATTGGCCCTGCTTTACCGACCCACAGAGGCGATAATTGACATTACCTCGTCACTAGAGGATCCTCATGTCATTTCTCCCGAACCCGAGGCACTCCCAACACCTCCATGGTTCTTAGATGATGTATCTGAGGATTTACCCCCAACCCCCCCAACTCTCCTGCCCATTCCCCTATGGACACTCTTCACCCAACCCCCACAGGTACCCCTCAGTACTTCAATATATGGTTTATGTCGAGTGAACCCTCACCATATCCTAGCATTGTTCCCCCTGCTTCTTCATCAAGGGGAAACCACACTGTCACCAAAATCACTCCTCACAACCCCTTGTATTCCTGGCGTTTCCAATGCGACGAGGAAATACTGGAAGAGCTAAGCCACCCGGACTCTCCCTGGGATGCACTACATCACCGTGCACTCTTCTCTCCACTGGAAGCCCCCATGCATCCTAACCAAAACCCCATTTACGCGGTCGAAACCAAGGATTTTATCCCGTCAGGGCCTATCGATTGGTTCAACAATCCCATTCCTGCCCCTGATGCCTTTGAAGAAGGTAATATGGCCAACATTTCCCCCACCTTTAAAATTGACATTTCCATTAAAAAGGGCATCGTCGAAGAAATCACCATTGGAGCTGCTTGCACTCCTCAAGAAATCACTGCATATAAAGCCCTCTTCCAGGAATATAGGGATATTTTCGCCTGGTCATACACGAAAATTCCTGGCCTCGATCCCTCTATTTTCAAACATCACATCGACACCTAGCCCGATATTACACCCATCCACCAAAAACAACGACCGCTACATCCATCCAAAGCCACGGCTATCAAAGCCGAAATTGACAAGTTACGCGCTGCCGGTTTCATTTACCCATCGCTTATACCTCATGGGTTTCCAACCCTATACCCATTGAAAAAAAAAAGGGCACTATCCATGTTTGCACGAACTTTCGTGATCTTAATAACGCATGTCCCAAATACAACTTTCCAACACCTTTCATCGATCAAATATCGACGACTGTGCCGGCCACGAGGCTCTCTCCTTCATGGATGGTTTCTCTGGCTATAATCAAATTCAAATCCACCTAGCCAATCAGTACAAAACCGCATTCACTACCACGTGGGGTACTTTTGCATATCGTGTCATGCCTTTCGTCTTAAAAAATTCCAATGCAACTTTCACGATCTGGCTAATATCATCCTCGCCTGCTTGGACGACCTCACAGCTCGATCCAAGAAACGCACCCAACATCTAGATGATTTACGAATCATCTTTCAAGGATGTCGTCAGTACAACATCCACTTGAATCCTCTCAAGTGTGTGTTTTGTGTCACCGCAGGGCACCTCCTTGGTTTTATTGTTTCCCAAATAGGTATTACCATGGACCCCCTCAAAGTCGAAGCTATCATCAAAATTCCACCTCCCCAAAATTTACGGCAACTTCAGAGTCTACAGGGCAAAGCTAACTTTCTTAGATGCTTTGTCCCATATTACGCCATACGCGCACATGGTTTCCTCCACTTACTACGTCATGGCATCCATTTTCACTGGGACGACCATGCCCAACAGTCATTTGATGATCTTAAAGTAGTGCTTTCAAACGTACCTTTAATTAGTGCACCTGACTATAATTGCGACTACATCCTCTACGTATCAGCATCAGTTGTATCAGTAGTTGGCGTCCTCATCCAGCTCGAAGATGAAAATCATGAACACGTCATTTATTACGTTAGTAAGAACCTCTCAGGACCACCCTTGAAGTATAAACATGAAGAGAAACTTGCTCTTGCAGTTGTCCTCGCAGTCCAGAAACTGCGCCATTACATTCTACTTCGCACCACAAAAGTCATCACAGATTCCAACCCTATGCAGTACTTTCTCAGCCGCCATCAAGTTAACGGAAAATTTGCTCGATAGATCATTATCCTTTAGGAGTACAACCTCAAGTTCTCAACACCTAAGAGTAAGAAGGCCCTTGTTCTCGGCGAACTTGTCACGACCCTCCCCTATGACACCACTAGCGTCCCCGTCAATACCGACTTTCCAGACGAACATCTCTTTTACATTAATTCAGATGATCCTTGGTACGATGACCTCCTCGTCTACCTCCGAACTCAAAATTTTGGTAACCACATTTCACACGATGATCGTCGACATATTCGCCATCAGGCCCCCTGCTACCTTCTCATCGGAGACATCCTATACCGACGGGGCGTCAACACCATTCTTCGTCGATGCCTGACTATGGACGAGGCTGACATAGTTTTAAACGACTGCCACAATGGTGCATGTGGGGGCCATCTCTCGGGTATATCCACTGCTCAAAAGATTATTCGAGCCAGTTAATTTTGGCCTACCTTGTTTCATGATTGCACTCAAGCCATGAAACGATGTCAGCAATGTCAGCTCTACGCCAACAAAGCCCGAGCTCCCCCCGCTCTTCTTCACCCTGTCATTACTGCCGATCCTTTTTGTAAATGGGGCATCGACTTCATGACTTGTAATCCCCCATCCAACAATGGCCACAAATACATCGTTTTCGCCATTGATTACTTCACCAAATGGGCCAAAGCTATGCGCACTTTCAACAACACCGCTGACACGGTAGCGCGTTTTTTCTTTAACCATGTCATATCCCGCTTTGGAGTACCCCTCCAGCTCATTTTGGATCATGGAAAACACTTTAAGAATGAGTTCTTTGTCGAACTCCCATATTGATTAGGCTTCTCTCATGAGTTTGCCTCACCATGTTACCCTCAGTCTAACGAACAAGTCGAGGTAGTTAACAAAGTCCTCAAAACCATGTTACAGTGCACGGTTAATAAACATAAAACCAATTTCCATCATATGTTATTTTCTGTGATATGGGCTTATCGAACGGCTGTGAAAACAACTACCGGTTTCACACCGTTCCATTTAGTCCATGGGGTCGAGGCAACTCTTCCCATCGAGTGCGAAATTCCCACCTTACGCACCGCAATTGAGCTATTACCTGACACTGCTCCAATGGAGAAGCGCTTGCTGAACTTGGAGTCTCTGGATGAAGATCGTCGATCTTCCTTACAGAACAACGAGGTAGCTAAAAAACGATCCAAGGCTACCTTTGATCGCCATGTCAACCCCCGATCATTCCGCGAAGGCAACCTCGTCCTGGATTACGATATCGCTCATGATACCTTTGGCCATGGCAAATTCGAATCACTTTGGCATGGACCTTACATTATCCAACATTGCCTCACCAAAGGCACATACATCCTGGCCTCCCCCGAAGGCCTCTCTCTCAAGGAACCCGTCAATGGGTTGTATCTCAAGAAATTTTATGCTTAAAAGTAGTCATTCTACTTTAGGTTATTTCTTTTTCTAGCGTTTTAAATATTTTTTCTCCTCCCCTCTCATATAAACTATCCTTTGTGCTATTGACAAATGATTCCTCCACTAACCTACCACATCAATTATGCCGACGGCGCCAGCCGCTGGACACAAAATCTCGCTTCAGCTTCTTGGGATCTTTACACCCCCTCACATGAAATGCTCCATTCGAGAGACATATGTTTGGGTTCAACGACCAACAACCAAGCCAAATATACTGCTGTCATAGGCCTCCTGAATGATGCTCAACACCATGATATTCATCACCTAAGAATCTTCCTTGACTCTTAACTAGTCATTCTCCAGCTCAACAATGTATACCGCGTACGCGATCTGTGCCTCTTTCGCAAATACCTGCAGGTTAGGTTGTTATATCGACATTTTGATTCCATTACATTTACACATATTCCAAGACAATTGAATCAAATAACAGATCACATAGCTAACATGGTGTTAGATTGGAATATATCACATCAAGCTACACATACATAAACATATCACAAAACCTGTCATAGCATATATAAAGAATGGACATAATAAAATCATCAGCAAAAACATGTAGACAACATATGGATCTCAAATATGTATACTCATCTATATATAAAGGCCCATCAGGCCATCCAAATGTTTACATACAAAAATACATGTATCCGCAGGCCATTGCAGCACCTCGGTACAAAAAATGGGCTCACCAGCCTATATACAACAGAAAAAGATATACATCATGCACCACTCATGGTGCCTCTATCACGCCACCACCTGCTCCTCCCTCAGGTGGTGGCAGCCAAAAACCACCTGCCCCAGGCGGTGGTGGTCCACCCCCTACAGGACACTCCTGCCCTGGTGGAAGGCGTCCACTCGTCATAGCAGTAACCACTGCTGCTTGTCGCACTATGGACCACCATGGTGGCGTTACCCCTACACATTGCTCCAGGAAACTCTCATCCTGGATGCGCGACCACATGCCCTCAGGCACATCCTATAAAACTATCTCTAGATGACGACGTATATCATCAAAATCCACTCCAGCCGCCGCCGAAGGAGCGTGTGATGGCCCCGCACCAGGGTCATCAAACCGGTGCCTCCTCGCTACCCTCTCTGGCTCTGCTAGTCACCCCGCGGCATCCTCCCGCCGATGTCTCTCTCCCCATGACAATCTCTCTGACTCCCGACGAGCTGACACTCTCTACAACTCTACCTCGAGCCCGCGAGGTGCCACATCTGCACATACAAACAAACAACATATAGTATCAACATCTATATCATAAACATATGGACGACTATCTCAAAAAATACGCAAACATACATATCTACATCATCAATCAACATACCTCGATGATCAAAAACCTCCCCCGGAGGTAGCACCATATCCGGATCATCCCGAAAGTCCACCTCGACATAGGGGTATCGCAAAATCACCTACGACATCTGCCGCCATACCTGCGTGGCCTCTGCCGATAATAAGTGCCCCCCTTCGCCACCACCATGGCGAAGCAATACAGTCGACCACCGCCTCAACCGCAGCTCTCGTGCCCTAGGCACACTCAATAGAATCCTCGGGCACAACATCAACACCCTCTCTAGAAACCAGGCCACTAGGATGGACCTGAAAGCGAACTCCCCTGCATCAGTCGACTGAAAGTGGTCCAACTGCGCCACCATCCTCGCATGCAGCGTCAGCCCCCAAAAAAAACACTCACCAGCCAACACTCTCTCCAGCACCAGAAGTTGGCCACCACTAATCCGCTGGGTCACCAGTGACCCATATACCCACACAATCATCGCTGCTATATAGTGATGTGCCAGGGAATCTATCGTCGATATACTCACCACCATCACGGACATAAAATTATGCCCTGAACAATATCTCTGGCTAATATCGGTGAGCAAAGTACTCCTAGGAAACACCGGCTCCGCCGGTAGGGGCATTCTCAAGAAATATACTCAAGAAATATACATCCTTCACTGCAGTGAAGGGGATCTACTCTCCTCGCACGAGGAAGCAGTGCAACTCTGGACTCCACATCTAGATCAGGAACTATAACAGATACTCTTGTGCCCATATCAACGGGCACTCAAAGAACTTTAGCAACCCACAGGTTTCCAAAGTCGCACGCACACCGGGCTCCTTAATGGCCACGGCGTCTCACAACTGAGCCCAGTCTCACTCTCACCACCGCACTGGCATCATCACCACCGTCCACCTGCAGACAACACAAAGCCCTATATCAGCTCAAGCAACCATCCTCAACATCAAAAAAGACTCATTTTTTATACACCCCAACCTTGCCTCCTAGGCGCGGTTTTGTTACCCACAGGCGTGCACACATGCACGCCTATTCACTACATAGGTGTGCATGCATGCGCACCTATTCACTACACAGGTGTGCATCACTGCACACATGTTGGTTTCATAGTGCACCCATATGTGCGCCTGTTCAGCATACAAGCGCGCAGAGGTGCACGCCTGTTCAACCCACAGACACGCACTGGTGCGCGCCTGTCCAACTCACAGGCATGCCCTTCGAGTGTGCCTTAAACTCTCTCTACCATGCCCCCATGCATTTATATCCAGTGTACAGGTGCGCACGTGTGCGTGCCTATCATCGGATTGCCCGTGCATGTGGGGCCCATACCCCCTAAATACCTCTGTACGACCATCCGTACAACCCCTGCCCAAAAATTGAAAACCTATTTCTATGCAGGATGATCAGGCCACTAACCTGATACTCGCAGATCCTCAATTGGATGCCTCGTCCTCCCCAAATATCCTAATCTCCTCTGAAAACTACTTATCCAGTCACTATTGCAGCAGGTACAAATGAGGTGGCAATGTGGGCTCTATAGCTATATATAAGCCTTTTTCCAAACTTCCACTAACCATTCTGGAAGCCCACGGTGTCTATTTTTCAATCCGTCTTCAGCCACAGGATCAACATCCCGTCATCTACATCACAACAGTTCCTGGGCCTCTTTTCATCCTGAGCCCCCGGGGCACCTTTTTTATCCATGGTTAGGTACACATGTACATATTTCATGCTTATCAAATACATGCTCATATCTTCGATTCTTTTCAGATATTATTCCCTTTGGACATTGGTTTTCATGTGTGCAGGTACTTGATCATCATACATCGACACAATCCCTTCAGGTATATACTTAGCACTGGCATGTAGTCTCTCCCATTGTATCGCATTTACATTTCCAGTCACACCCTCTGATATTGGCCTCTAGGATCCCCATTCCCGTCTCTGCAGTACCCACGCCTCCATTTGCATCTTCGGTACTATTACCTGGTAGCATTCTTACCCACATGAGTTGTCCCATGCATAGCACCTTTTGCCACTTTTTGACACTCATGTTGTTTTTTCCTTACCCTTTAGGGATGGGCGTCCCAATAGTCTTTCATCATGTCGTGAATCAGCCACATACTCCTTCTCCTCATTTTTCTTGCTTTCCCACACGGACTCCTAGATCATCCCTTTACGGTTCTATTTTTTTACCTGCACCTCCACAGTTTCATGAACCCTCCTTTTCATCCACAATCAATTTTCCCATTTGCGAACCTACCTTCATTTCACCTACCTCATACAGAAACTCACCAATGGGGCCCCCACCCTTCATCAGTTTTCCAAGCAAGTTATTCCCTACATGGGCCACCCATATCACAGTGGGGCACCCGTTTCTGTATTTGTACATTTCTCCCCAAATTCTTCATTATTTATTGTACACACGCCTTTATTTCCAGTCATTATATTATCTTTTTGTCGTCACCTATAGTGACTTGCTTCCTTCCTTTTGGCCAAATGCAACCCATGTCACCCTTGGTTGGATCATTCCTTATCATCTACACTGGTCGGCATCGTCCATATCTTCAGAGTACTCCACAGGTCACTTGCCTCTACCCTCTAAATTTATTCACCTTGTCCCACCTTTGGCACAACTTATCACTGGTCTTGTCGTCCCCCTGACACTCAACCTCGTTACACGTTTGTGGCCACTTTTTCTCTCATACATCCTCCAACCAAGGGCAGTCTTGAGTCCTCCCACTTCTTGACTTCATCCGTGTACCTCTGCCACTTCCTCACCTCAGTAGATTTCCCAAATCCCTTTTCTTCTGGGAGTCACGTTCCTCTTTTGTCGACATCAGCACAATTTTCCAGAAGAGGGACAATATCTTGATTCTCATTATCCATTCAATGAGAGATCTCAGACGACACATGGTGAAACACCATTTCTCCCTACTGTCGTTGACCCCCATAGCATTTGACGACAACACTTTCTCATGTTACGGTGGGTCTTACTTTGCGACTATTGCAGTTATTCCTATCATTTTCCAAAGACCTCTGAACTTGGCTAGGCTATCAATGCCCACATAATCATTGTTACTTATTACCGCAATCAATGCCTACTATTCAGAGCATGTTCATTTGCAGAATTGTCTTCTGCCTCTATCACGACTGCCACCGAGGGCGCTGCAGTTGTCTACACCAACACTTCATTCATCTTTTTTCAGAGTTACATGACACGAGCATGGGGCATGGCTGCCTCATTTGTACACAGTTTTCTATTTTTCACACCTCATAGAAGGTCGGGTCCTACTGGTTCCTTTTTCCCTCCAATGGATCGCTCTGGACAATCACACTATTACTCTCTCTTACAACAACATTCTCAGTAGAAGAAACATTGATGGATTTAAGCTATACGTATTCTCCTAACCTCATCCATCAGGGGGCATCTGTTATCACTAAAATTTCATCTGCACATGGTTACAAGAACTCAACATCGTCAAACGTTAATGAAGTCATTCATGAACCTGAATTAATACCACAACATTCAAAAAGGTCAAAAAACTATACAAAGTAGTGAAAAATTGAAGAGCGCTTTGCATACATTGGGCGCGCGTGCACATGCGTGGAATAGGAACATAGAAAGCGCGCATATGCACACGATGCACGACTGTTAGCGCAAAAAGCCATGCACCTGCTAAATGGCGCATTTATGAAAGTGGTCAGCCTCCCAACCACTTATGGTTCAGCTCCCAAGCTGATTTGACCCTCAAATCAGGGCTGGATCCGACTAGTGGGCTGGTCAAAGACCTAATAATGCCCTAAATGGCCTCTTTTCACACTACAAAGCAGTTATACAATAACCCAATGCAATGCTATAAAAATCCATGAATGCACCTCATTTTCTCAAGGAATTCAAAGTAATGTTATGTTGCCTATATTGTTTTAAGGACTCCATCCTTGACAAGAGCACATTGGCATCATTACATTCAGCAATCCATCTCACCATTGAGTGGATTTGTAAGGAGTTCTTTCATCACCATTTTCATTTTCTTTGTTGTAAGAAGAGCTAGCTAGTGAGGGTCCAAGAGCCTTCCCTTGGAGGAAGAAATGACTCATATTCCCCTTTCTTCTTGGTGCTTTGTTTTCATCAATAGACCAGCCTCTAACATTGGTGACATGGGTATTTTTGTTCTTTTTTTCTTATGCTCATGATTTTAATTATTATTGTATCTATTAGTCTAATTCTTAGTTATAGTTTTGTTTTTCTTTCTCTAAGTCTTTCCTCTACAACTGTCTTTCTCAGCAGACCCAACTAGGCATGCAAGCACCTCGATTCTGCTCACCAAGGTGACGAAGGAGATGCAACACTAGGTATTACAGGAAGTTCATTAAAGGCTATGCTCAGATTACAACACCCATGGAGAAGATTTGAAGAAAAACTGTCAATTTCACTGGACAAAAGAATGTCAACAAAGCTTCTACACACTAAAACAAAAAATGGTTACTGCCCCTATTCTACTTTTCTCAGACTAGAGTAAGGAGTTTCATGTGCATGTTGATGCATCTTTTGTTGCATTAGGATCTATGTTAGCACAACTGAGAACATGAGACATTGATCACCCATTAGCCTTTTCTAGCAAGAAGCTATCAACAACAAAGATCAATTACACCACCACTAAAAGAGAAGGGTTAGCCATGGTGTATGCGCTACAGAAGTTCCACCACTACGTGTTGGGAGGACACTTTAAAATGTTTACTAATCACTCTGCACTGAAACACCTAGTCAACATGCCAATGTTGGGGGGAAGAATATTCAAATGACTTCTGCTATTTCAGGAATATGCCTTTGAGATCGTGGTTAAGCCAGGAAGAATGAACAAAGGTCCTGACCACTTGTCGAGGTTGGAACATGGAGAAGAACCGACCAGTTTGGAGGATACACTATCAGATGCACAATTGTTATCCATTAGAAATATTGATGACCACTTCGCAGAAATAGTCCAGTTCCTATCAATAGGAATGGCACCTAGTGAGTATACAACCACCCAGAAGAAACAACTAGTAATGCGCGTTGCAAACTTTTCACTTATAGGTAGACAACTATACAAGATGGGACTTGATGAGATACTAATGAGGTGTGTTATGGAAGTAGAGTGACCATTGATCCTTGCCGAATCTCATGAAGGCATTGCAGGAGGACACTACGCAGGGAAAGCAACTGCAAAAAATATTCTTAGGGCTGGCCTTTGGTGGGCTACTCTACACAGAGATGCTCAGGACTATTATATAGCCTGCGATGTATGCCAAAGAGTTCAGAAACTATATAGAAGAGATGAAATGTCATTAGCACCATAAATAACCCTACAAGCATTTGAGAAATGGACCATTGACTTCATGGGACAAATAAACCCACAAGGAAAGCGCAGGGGAGCAAGGTACATAATCATTGTGACATAATACTTGACCAGATGGGCCGAAGAGAGAGAGGTTAAGCATTGTAGTTCCACTGCAATTGCACACTTCATATTTGATGACATCATAACTAGGTTTGGATTCCCGAAGATCCTTATGAGTGACCAAGGAACACACTTCATCAATAATACCATGGAAGCCTTGACTGAGGAATTTGCAGTCCACCATAATAAGAGCACTCCTTACCATTCACAAGCAAATGGGACAGTTCAAGCATTCAACAAGATCTTGGAGACAACACTAATGAATATTTGTAGTGTCAATAGAGATGACTGGGATTTAAGAGTACCAATAGTATTATGGGCATATAGAACCACTTGCAAGAAACTCACAATGCAGACCCCTTTCAAGTTGGTATATTCTCTCAAAGCCATTGTCCCATTGGAATATTTGGTACCAAGATTAAGAATTTTTTCCTTTACAGATTTGGATGACACTAGCGTTGTTCGAGAAAGGATTGCACAGTTGGTCAAACTAGAAGAAGATAGATTTATTGAAGGATTTCATTAGCAAGTTCAGAAAGAAAGAGAGAAGGCCTACCACAACAAACACATCAAAAAGAAGGTATTTAAGCAAGGTGATATGGTACTGGTGTACGATAGTAAGTTCATGAAGCATCCTGGGAAGTTCAAAATGCATTGGCTTGGGCCATATGAGGTTTCCTATGTTATAGAAGGAGGCGTTGCACAATTGAAGACTTTAAATGGAGAATGGAAGGAAGGTTTGGTGAACGGGAGCTATTTGAAATTGTATTATGAAAACCAGTTGCCTTGAAACTCTCAGTAAAAGCACATGGAAAAGGGTCTAGGTACCAGGTGCAGTTGAAACTAGGTACCAGACACAAAAAAGATAGTCTACACATGGAAGGAAGGGAGGAATAGAGCTAAAATCAAAGGCTACCCTGCATAGTTTGAAGTCAAATTAAAACAGGAAGTTGAGATCTGAAGTGCCTCGGGATGCGTCACAGGTGAGTGTTGGGGGCCTACTGGCCCCTGGTTATGGAAGCAAGCGAAGATCAAGGAAGAAAAGGCAAAACATGAATTGCATGGAAGACACAGTGAGTGTTACTGGGTCGAAGTAAGAAGAAGAGAAGAAAATATGGACCAAAGTAAGAGAAAGAAAGATGTCAGATGAGGAGATCGATGATGATAGATAAGAAAGAAAAGTGGGTTGTGGACAACTTAGCAAGCGGAAAAAGCCATGATTGGGTGCTTTGGAGTACCATGGGAGAAGGAAGGAAAGACAGGCTGGTGAAGCCCTAAAAACACGGGTAAAGTTGACCTAGGTTTTTAGACACCTAGGGTTTTGGTATTTAGGGTTTTGACACTTAGGTATTAACCTAAAGGTGTCTGAGATTCATTGTAATGTATAAATAGAGGTCTAAAGGACCTGGGATGGGTTGTTGTTGTGTAGTTGTTATCGTTCTAGTTTTGTTATTGGTATGAGAGATTATTGTATGAGAGAGAGAAGTGCTAAGTGTAAGAGCCTTCTGGTATTGTAAGATCTTGAGCTAGGTGTGAAGTCAACCCTGCAGATGGGTGTGCAGGGAGGGGAGAGATAGAGAGAAGAAGGAAGAATATCTACTAGCTTAGAGTGCAGACAAGAACTGCATGCTTCATCTTAATATATTATAAAGCATGGTTCTATGAATGTAGCCCTAGAGAGAGGGTGAACCATGTATTTCTAGTGTTATGTGTGATTGATGTTGGGCTCTTTTCCATTTGGTATAATGTTATTTCATTATTGTGTTAGATCTAATAGATAGTTCTGTGGAGCAGTTCTGAATCGGTAAATGATATATAACTGTTGTTTTGTTCTGATATTGGATCCACTTGACATCCCATTGGTTGTAGACATATCTTTCCTGCAACCCCCCCATAGCTACTTCGAGTGAGACTGCATCTTCTTCACAGGTGTTGTCGAAAGGGCCAATAGTTAGGGCTTGTTGGTGCGCTCTTGGATTTGAACCCTAATTCCTCCCCTGTGCCAACACTTGGGCACTAATGGGAAAACCTATATTTTTTTACTCTCCTATTAGGCTCAAGATGGCTAATCAACAAGTGGTAAGCCCCTTTAGAATACTATAGCATTTCCCTGTAGACACCAACGGGGTAAGGAAATTTGCAGACTTCAAAGTGATTGAGATTGTTGATGATAGTTTTCCCTATCCTGCATTGTTAGGAATTGATTGGGATTTCAAAAATTCAATTGTTCTTGACCTAAAATAGAGAAGAATGACATTTGAGGGTAATGGCCTTAAGTTCATTACAAATCTTGATCCAAATGAACGTCGAAGATACACAGAACCCATAAGAGAATAAGACTGTGCCTATGATCTAGAGAACATCTATAAACTGACAAAAAGACATCAGGATTACATTAATCCTATAGTAGTTGGAAATCTAATTTGGCGAAGTGAAAGTGCATGCTCATCAAACTCAAAAGAATCATTGGAAAATTGGCAGAACAAAATGTATGAAGTCTCTATGCGGAGGTGTGCTAGATTGACTAGGGAATTTCACTGGATTGGCATAGAAGTAAGTAATATTCCTACATTTGATGGTTTGAATCAATTAGAGACATTTTTAGCTGAATTTGAAATAATTTTACTAGTACAACAGAGGATGTTGGCACTAGATGAAGCATTGAAAGAAACACCAGCTAGATGGTGGGGGACACACAAGAAGAACATCATAGAGTGGGTACAATATCACACCTTATTGACAGTGCACTTTTCAGACCAATCTGAAGGATGCAAAGTTTGATACAAAGGTCAAAGTTGTCTTAAGAACCATGTGAAAAATTATGAGGAAGCCTGGAGAAACATCCCTAAAGAACAGTGGGTACATAAGTTCATTAGCACCTTTGATACTACACCTATCAACTAGTATCTTCAAGCATAACTGTACCTCATCACTACAAATTGGTGTGGAATGACCTAGAACTTTATAATTATTTTCCTATTTGAAAGCCAATGCCCTACAGTAGATCAATGATTACAAATTATAATATAGAAGGTCTTTGAGGAAGTATATAACCTCCCTCTCGAATAAGAAAAAGATGAATGGAATGTGCCACTTCAACAGTTACAAGGTTGTTACAATATTAATATTGATGAAGATGATGATCCTAGGAATGTGAAAATCTTAGAAACTGAATGAAAAGAGACATAGAAGGGCCAGATATTGAATTACCTTTTGTAGGGAAGCCTATTAAACTTAAGAAATTTAACATTGGAATAGAGAAAGAACCTAAGATGGAAAACATTGGAGATTATTGGGATGATGCTACTATTAGCAAGATCAGAAAACTATTGCATGAATATCATGACTTGTTTCCAACCAAGTTCATAGATATGAAGGGAATTAAAGGGACCATGGGAGAAATTAATATCCCTTTTAGAGAATATGAAAGACCTATAAAGAAGAGGCCCTACAGACTGAATCCCAAATACAAGAAGAAAGTTAGGATTGAATTGGATAGAATGCTAGAAGCAGGAATCATAGAACCTGTTGAAGAATCCGAATGGATCATCCCTATGGTGGTCTAGGATAAGAAGTCAGGAGAAATCATAATCTGTATAGATCTAAGGAATATGAATGATGCATGCTTACATGATCCATTTCCTACACCTTTTACTGACGAAGTTCTAGACAATGTAGGAGGACAAGAGGTCTATTCATTCACAAATGGATTTTCAGGCTATCACCAGATCAAAATTTCTAAAGAGGACAGACATAAGACTACATTTGAAACAGAATGGGGTTCTTTTCAATACACTATGATGCCTTTTGGCTTGAATAATGCACTAGCCATATTCTCTAGGGTGGTGGTCGAAGTATTTAAGGAGTTTTTACACAAGTTTTTGGAATCATATTTTGATGACTCGACCATTTTTAGTATACTGAAAGATCATATTGAATGTTTGAGATTAATGTTAGATAAGTGTAGACAATGTCAGATTTCCCTGAATTTGAAAAACTATATTTTATTTTCACCCTTTGGAGTGTTTCTAGGGAACATAGTGTGTAAGCAGGGGTTGTTGGTAGATCCTTCCAATATTGCTATTGTTGTTGATCTACCTCCTCCCACTTCAGTTAGATAGTTATGCACTACACTAGGACACATTGGATACTATAGGAAGTTTATTAAGGGTTATGCACATATAACATCACCCATGGAGAAGCTATTAAAGAAGGACAGTAACTTCCAATGGACAGAATAATGCTAGGAGATCTTCGACACACTAAAGAAGAAAATGGTCACTGCGCCTATATTAGTTTTTCCATATTGGAGTAAGGAGTTCAATGTTCATGTCAATGCTTCATCCATTGCATTAGGAGTGTTTTTATCACATCCAGGAGAAGGATACATTGACCACACTATAGCCTTTGATAGCAAGAAACTTTCTACAACTGAAAGGAATTATACTACCACTGAAAGAGAAGGATTGGATATGGTATATTCACTATAGAAGTTTAGACACTATTTGTTGGGAGGACATTTTAATATGTTCACTGATCATTCTACATTAAAGTACTTAGTCAACAAGCCAGTGTTAGGGGAAAGAATGTGAAGATGGATATTATTATTTCAGGAGTATGAATTTGAGATTGTGGTCAAGCCACGAAGAATGAATAAAGGACCTTGTCACTTATCCAGGTTAGAACATGGTGAGGAACCTACCAGTCTGGAGGATACACTACCAGATGCACAGATGTTGGCCATCAGAAAATTTGATGATCACTTCACTGAGATAGTTCAGTTTTTATCCATAGGAATGGCACCTCGCGAGTATACATTTATTCAGAAGAAACAGTTGGTAGTCTGCACTACTGACTTTCAACTTATAGATGGATAGTTATATAGGATGGGACTAGAGGATATCTTGAGGAGATGTGTTATGGGGGAAGAAATACCATTGATTCTTGTAGAAGCACATGAAGCCATCGCATGAGGACATTATGTCGGGAAAGAAATAGAAGGTCCTCAGAGATGGCCTCTAGTGGCCTACTTTACATAAGGATGTTAAGGAATACTACAGAGAATGCGATGTATGTCAAAGAGTATGGAAGCCTTTTAGATGGGATGATATTCCTTTGGCACCACAATTAACATTAAAAGCATTAGAGAAATGGGAAATTGACTTTGTGGGACTGATCAACCCACTAGGAAAGCGCACATGAGCTAGATACATTATTACTTCTACAGAGTATTTGACTAGATGGGAAAAAGCACGAGAAGTTAAGGACTTGTCACTTTAGTGTAGCCACAGTTGCACAGTTCATATTTGAGGATATTATAACTATATTTGGATGCCCAAAGATCCTTATGAGTGATAAAGGCACACACTTCATCAACAAAACTATTGAAGCCTTAACTCAGGAATTCGAACTTCACCATCAGAAGATCACTCCATACCACCCACAAAAGAATGGTACAGTTGAAGCTTTCAATAAGATCATGGAGAGATAACTAACTAAGATTTGCAGTGTTAACAAAGATGATTGGGATCTAAGAATTCCAACAGTATTATGAGCTTATAGAACTACATGCAAAAAGTTAACAACAAAGACCCCATTTAAGTTAGTATATGGCTTGGAAGTAGTGGTACCTATGGAATACTTGGTTCCTAGTTTAAGAATTGCAACATTTACAGGTATGGATGACACTGGTGTTGTTCAAGATAGGCTTGTGCAGTTGTAAAACTAGAGGAAGACAGGTTCATTGCAAGATTTCATCAGTAGTTACAAAGAGAATGAGAAAAGGCTTACTATGACAAACATATCAAGAATAAAGCATTCAATCAAGGATATTTAGTACTGTTATATGACAGGAAGTTCATGAAGCATCCAGGGAAGTTCATGACACATTGGCTTGGACCATTCAAAGTTGCCTATGTTAGAGAAGGTGGAGTTGCACAGTTGAAGACTCTTAATGGAGAATGGAAGGAGGACTTAGTGAATGGAATTCGGTTGAAGATGTATTGTGACAACCAACTTCTTCGCAGCTCTCAGTAAAAGAAAAGGAAGAAGGGTCTAGGTACCAGGTGTAGTTGAAATTGGGTACTAGACACAAAAAAGATAGTCTTCACATGATAGGGAGGGACATAGAAGAAATCACATACTGCTCAGCGTAGTCTGCAGTCAAAGTAATATAGAAGGTGCAATCTGTAGTGACTTGGGATGAGTCACATGTGAGTGTCGAGGACTTGTTGGCCCTTACTTATGGAAGAAATCAAATATTAAGGAAGACGAAAGACAAACAACGAAGTGTGCAGAAGGAACACAAACTGAGGAAGGGTCGAAGTGGTTAAAGAAGTAGAAAATAAGAAATGAAGTAAGGAAAAGAAAGTCATTGAAAGAGAATATGAAGGAAGAAAAAGCAGCGAAGAATATGGATCATAGACAACTCAACAAGGAAAAAAAGAAAACAATGGGTGCTTTGGAGCACTTCACAAAAAATAAGGAAGAATAGGCTGGTGAATCCCTTAAAACGTGGGTCATGTAATGTATAAATAAAGGTATAGAAGATTCGATAGGGTTGGTTAATGTTGGTGGTTGTTCTTCATTGGTTGTTATTGGTAGTAAGAAATGTTGAGAGATAAAAGTGCTTGTATTTAGGATCTTCAATTGGGTGTGAATATCATCCCTGCAGCTGGGTGTGCAAGGAGGGGAGAAAGAGAGAACAAGAGAGAGAGAGAGAGAGAGAGAGAGAGAGAGAGAGATCTGCAGCTAAGTGCACAGATAAAACTGTATGTTTCCATCTAATATATCAAGAAATTCAGTTTTGTGGATGTATCCCTAGGGACAGGGTGAACCATGTACATCTTGTTGTCCTTTGTGGTTGATGTTGTGTTATTTGTTGTCTGTATAATTTTATTGCATTTTTGGGTTCCCTTGTTAAAGATAAGAGACACAGATAGACTCGTGAAGCCAAGTATGAGACTGTTAAAGAATATCTAGGTTGGCTTGCGTTTTTGTTTGGATTCACTTTTCATTTCTTCTGGTTGTAGACACATGTGTCCTGCAACCTCCCTATTGCTACTTCGGGTGATACTTCATCTACTTCGCAGGTGTTGTCGAAAGGCCAAAGGTTAGGGTTTGTTTGTGCGTTGTTAGAGTTGAACCCTGGGTCTGCCCCTCTCCCAACAGGCACCTAAGAAAATTTTAGTGTAGTCGCAAGATAATTTTATTGAAACTATCAAAGGGATGAGGGGATCACCCTTAGTGGAGTCACTAGGTAAGCTTGTAAAGTAATTTATTTTTGGATAAAGAATTACCAAAAATGTGTCATTTAAGGAATATTGACTTAGTGTTCCCCGATAACGGTGCCAAAATGTTATCACACAATTTGTAATTTGATCAAAGGAAAGGTAAATGGAAATAAAATTGGCGTAACTTGAGCTTATCCTATCACTGTCACCTCAATATGATTCCTCTTTCTCTTTAGGTTTGAAGGCCTAGGGGAGACGTCCTCTATGACCTGGAGGGTTTGAAAAGGTAAGGTCAATATGTCTATTAAAAGGTCCCCTCTCACAATTCACCACTGATCATAAAGTCCTGGGGTTATAGCCAATGAAGTAATGAAATATCAATATATACCTTCCCAAAACAAAGCAACAAGAAACTATGTATTTGCAACTACAACTTGTCGTTAGCACTTCATAAAATCACAAAATTTCTAAATAAATGCAATTGGTTGATATAATGATGAAGTAAATAGAAAAATTTTGAAATTACTAACACAACTGAGAGGGGGGGTGAATCGGTTGTTACTGTGCTTAAACAATTTTAATTCAATTAAAACTTTTTTAATCTTTCTCCAAGTGACTATCAATATTATACTACATATGGACAACATAAATAATGAGCATCACTCACACATAAGATATACACAGAGACATATTTTCACGAGGAAAACCATAAAGGGAGAAAACCTCTTCTTCTTTGAAATGATAGGTAGTCTTTTAAGTTATGTACATCATCTATAATTGAGCACCAACTCAATGTGAGGCTACTACCTCTGTTTTACAAGATCCAACTTGTTTGAGATCACCAACTCTTTGGTTTCTCTAGCACCCACTAGAAGGAAGCACCAACTCCCTGAGTGTTCCAGTACCAACTGGATGAAAGCACCAACTTCCAGTTACACAGGCACCAACCTGTATAACAGAGAACAATTGTTCTCCCTTGCACCACCCTGCCACCCTGGTTTTTCTGGTTGCAACCAAATGGAAGCTACAACTCCCTGTGTTCAGGCACCCACTTGAACCTCTGAGGAAAACATTCCTCCCTTGCACCTCCCAACCACCCTGTTTATAAATAAATGATTGAATAACCAACAACACAGATAAATCAATTCTTACCACTTCTTCTCTGTTCTGTAAATCTGGTTTTCTTCTAACTGTTCTACAATTCTTCTCTTCTTCTGTATGTTCTACAATTCTTCTCTGCTTCAAGTTGTTCTACAATTCTTCTCTTTCTTAAGTCTATTCCTCATCTGATATCCTTCTCTGAGTTTTATCTCACACTGTGCATACTGTCAGTCTCACCCTGCGCATACTGTAATTTTCCCTTTCTTACAGTTCAACTCATTTTTCCTCCAGAACAATCAACCTTGCACAGTCTCTGTGTTTTTATTTTATGCTCAACTGCCACTTTAGTTACACCTCGAGTCTTCTTGGGAAAAAAAATCTCATCAAATGAATCGCCAATCGATCAAGAATCATGAATCAGTTTTACTAACTGAATCATAACTGATTGATTAACTGTGAAGTGCAACAATAGCCCTCTGATCATATTCAAATTCACTTGCAACGTTTGATTGATTCCATAGGGTTTTGCATTTATTTCTCCATTTCTCATTTTGGAATTTCGACATTCCTGTGGTGAAGAATTCTTTATGCTCCATGTCGCAATCCCTGAAACTCCAAAACAAAATAAAACTTAGGTGGACTAGCTCTTTCCTCTCACATGACCATTGATGGTGACCACAACCTACATCAAAAGGTGTTTTTCACATCTCAAAATTTCAGCATTTTGACATTCCTGTGGTGAATATTTCTTTATTTTCCATGTCACGATCCCCAAAATGGATTTTAGTTGTTAGCACCTTTTGCAATTTCGCATTTCTTCATTTCACAATTTCGCATGTCGCGAGTTCGAGAGGTTAGGGAACCCCATTCCTTTCACTTTCCAATCAGTGAAATGACGATCTTTGGCCACGTGTCCTATGGCCCCAACGGTTCAGATATTATCGTGATTTCGAAACTTCACAGGCCTTCGTCATGTCTGATCAACGGTCCAGATCAATCTTCGATCCAACAACTAGGATTATTTCATGAATTCACAAGTCTTCGTTGTGCCTTATTCGAGATTTTGGCATTTCGCATTTCACGACTTCAGGACTCTTGTGGTGAAGTGTTTCTACACTTCCAACACCCGGTATCCGAAACTCTAATTTCTCGGTCTACGAAACTCTAAAATGGAGTGTGCATGTTTTGCAATTTCGATGTATCGCATTTTGTGACTTTGGGACTCCTGTGGTGAAGTGTTTCTACACTTCCAACATCCAGTATCTGAAACACTGATTTCTTGGTCTACGAAACTCTTTGTTGATGTTATTGTTTCACGATTTCGGTGTTTTTCATTTCACGACTTTGGGACTCCTGTGATGAAGAGTCTCAACTCTTGACTTCTCCAACTCTCGGTATCGAGAACTCCGAAATGGAGTTATTTGACATGCTTTGAAATTTTGTATTTCGGGATTTTCTGCCATGCAACCATCGTTGTGCTACTAGTCTTGCCACTTTCTCTTGTTCATCATCGTCAGGATGAGATTTCCATCAATGAAAAATAAATACTCTACCTTCTGTCTGAAAGCATGCCAACAATCTCCCCCTTTGGCATTGATGACAACCCCTTTTAAAAAAAAATAAAAAACATGCAACTATACCACTGTAGAATTCTTGAAATCCATTGTAGCAACTATAGCATCCTTGAAATTACCACACTTTATCCCCCTTTTACATCAATGTCAAAGAAGAAACACACTCCCCCTAAGATGTTACAGTACATACTCCCCCTGTCAACTATGAGCAGCTTAGAAATACACCAGATGTGCAATAAGTACTCCCCCTAACCAGGTGAACAAATTAGACAGAAGAAGTTATAACCCCCAAATTTTGACGAAGATATCCAAAAGGGGTCGCTGCTAATGGTTTAGTAAAGATATCAATAATCTGTTCTGTGGAACGAATATAATTCAGCTGAAAAATTCTGTTTGTAACTTGTTCTCTGAGAAAATGGTACTTTATTGGGATATGCTTAGTTTTGGAATGAAGAATGAGATTCTTAGAGACACTAATGGGACTGGTGTTATCACAATGAATTGTAATGGGATCAGTGTAAGTTACCTTCAAATATGCAAGAGTTTGTATCATCCACAAAATTTGTGTGCAACAAGTAGCAGCACTAATGTATTCTGCCTCTATAGTTGATAATGAAATGGATCCTTGCTTTTTACTAATCCATGCTACTAATGAGTCACCTAGAAAGAATGCTCCTCCACTGGTGCTTTTTCTCTCATCAACACAGTTTGCCCAATCTGCATCTGAATAAGAAATTAACTGAAAATTATGATTTCTGGGATACCACAGACCATAAGTCATTGTTCCCTTCAACTATTTGAATATCCTTTTGATAGCTACCAAGTGACTTTGTTTAGGAGCTGACTAATAACGACCTACCATTCCTACATATTGCATTATATCAGGATGGGATGTTGTGATGTACAGAAGACTGCCTATCATAGAGGGATATGTCCTTTGATCAACATCCGACGAAGTATCATCTTTACTAAGCTTGCAACCAACCATAGGTGTGCTAACAAGAGAGGAATCCTCCATCTAAAATTTCTTCAACATCTCTTTCAAATATTTTTCTTAGAGATAAATATTCCTGCAGAACTCTGATTTACTTGTAAACCAAGAAAATATGATAGTTCTCCTATCATAGACATCTCAAATTCTGTTTGCATAGAGTTAGCAAACCACTAGATAGATGATTCATTAGTACAGCCAAAAATATCATCTACATAAACCAAAACAACTAGTAAATTATCACCTTCAGACTTAATGTAAAGGTTGTTGTCAACAATTCCTTTCTTGAACCCTTTCTCCTATAAAAAAATTTCCAGTCTATAATACCAAGCTCATGGTGCTTGTTTCAGTCCATATAAGGCCTTCTTCAGCTTGCAAACATAATTAGGATTATCTAT
The DNA here is from genome assembly GCA_009831015.1 of Picea engelmannii. Taxonomy (NCBI): domain Eukaryota; kingdom Viridiplantae; phylum Streptophyta; class Pinopsida; order Pinales; family Pinaceae; genus Picea; species Picea engelmannii. The sequence goes on along the minus strand of ML781919.1, from coordinate 448,546 downwards.
CAATGAGAATCCTTCAAGTTGATCCATATATACTTCTTCCTCTAGATCTCCATTAAGAAATGTTGACTTAACATCCATATGATAAAATTTAAAGTTCTTATGACATGAATAAGCAAGAAAAATTATGATGGCTTCCAATCTTGCCACTGGTGAAAAAGTTTCATCAAAGTCCTGACCTTAAACTTGTGCATACCGTTTACAGACCAATCTGGCTTTATTTCTAACAGCTTGTCCTTTTTCATTCATTTTATTCTTGAACACCCATTTGGAACCTATTACATTCTTATCTTCAATTCTAGGGACAAGCTCCCAAGTATTGTTCTTCTCAATCTGATCAAGCTCTTTATTCATTTCTCTAACCCAATCATCATGATGGTTGGGTTCATCAAAATGTTTAGGTTCAATCATAGATAAAAAAGAAACATGAGATTGTTCTAAGTCTTTATTCAATTTCCTTCTTGTCTGAACTCCTTTATTTATATCTCCAATTATTTTATTTAAAGGATGATTCTTTCTAACAATTCTGAGAGGTGATTTTGCTTCTTTCTACTGATTTTTGTCATCCTGATTATTCGTATCTTCATCTGATTCATATTCTTCCCTTTCTGATCCTTGGACATGTTCATCTTCATCTTCAACTATATCTTATGTGCTTGGTTCAACACTGCTTACATTTCTGACCGGGATTTCTTCATCAAATTTTATGTCTATACAATCAACCAGTTTATGCAGTCTCTTATTGTAGCATCTGTATCCTTTACTATTTGTAGCATAACCCAAGAAGATACCTTCATCAGCCCTGTCATCATATTTGCCAATATTTTCATGATTGTTCTTGACATAACATTTACTCCCAAAGACTTTAAAATGCTTGATTGAAGGAGGTATTCCAAACCATAGTTCATAAGGAGTCTTGTCACTGTGTGGCCTAAGATGAGATTTAATAAGGATATGAACAATTGTATGAATTTATTCTACCCAATATGTCTGAGGTATGTTCCTTTCATTCATCATTGATCTTTCCATTTGTTGTACTGATCTATTCTACCTCTCAACAACTCCATTTTGCTGTGGAGTCCTTGGAATTGTGTACTCTATTTTGATCCCATGTTTATCACAGAATGATTTGAAGTTCCATGAACTAAACTCTCCTCCTCTATCAGATCTTACTTCCTTTAATCTTTTTCCTATTTGATTCTCAGTCAGAGCCTTAAACACTTTGAATTTTTCAAATGCTTCATATTTTTCCTTCAAAAAGGCAACCCATGTTAGTCTAGAATAATCATCAATAATCAACATAAAATGATTTTATTTTCCTGTACCTTCTTTCCTTGATGGTCCACATAAATCCATATGTACTAACTGGAGAGGTTTTTCTGTTGAAGGAAAGTTTTTATATTTGAACTGAGTGCGAGTAATCTTTCCTATCTGACAGGGTTTACAAACAAAGTCGTATGGCTTTGATATCTTCAAAAGATCTTTTACTGCCCCATTGTTTTTGAGCTTCATTATATGATCAAAATTTAGGTTTCCAAGTCTCCTATGCCATAACCAACTTTCATCATACTTGCTTAAGTGTCATTCTTCTCTATCTTCTTTCAGTACATATACATTATTTTTTGTCCTTATGCCTTTGGCCACCACTTGTCCTAAGTTTATAGACTTTATCTTGCAGTCCTTAGACGCGAACACCACTTCACATCCTTTGTCACACATTTGACTTACACTGAGCAGATTATGTTTCATCCCATCTACAAGAAGAACATCTTGGGCTTTTCCTTTTCCATTACTTAAACTCACCATCCCTTTACCCTTTATTTTACCTGGAGCATCATTTCCAAAGGTTACGTTTCCTGATTTGATTTCACTTAGAGATAGACACTTAACTTTGTCTCCCATCATATGTTTGGAACATCCACTGTCTATATACCACGAGTTCATTTATCTTTGAGCTAACAACACTAATCCACACTTATCACTTTCTTTCTTCTTCCAAACCTCGACATTTTCAGCAAGGGAATTCACATCTAGTTCATAGTTTCTTAAGCGACAGTCAACAGATTTATGTCCATAGTTATGACAGATGTAACACTTTGGTTCGTCAAATAAAAGATCATAATGATTGTTATGCTTAACCTATTTCCTTTTCCCATCCATCAAGTGATTTGCAGTCTATGGTGGTTTGTTACTTGGTTGTCTCATTATTTGTTGTGGTAGATATCTATACTTTGAATGTCTTGATTTCTCATAATTTAATTTTAAAGAACAGTTTACAGCTTTATGACCAAAGTTAGAACAAAAGAAACAATATCGATAGAAAAAACGTTGGTACCTGGAAAAAGCCTGTCTTCTTTGAGGATGTCAATTTATTTCATGCCAATAATCTCTCTGATCTATAGATTCGGTTCTAGTACTATTTCTTTCATTCCTTCTTGGTGGCTGATTTTCTTTCTTTGTTTCTGCAGAGTGACTGTTGTCAATGTTTGAGGATTTGACAAACTTGATAGGTTCTGTATTACTTGGATGATCACTACTTGATCCTTCTTCATACCCCAATCCATCTTTCAACTTTGGGTTTCTTTACTGATTTAGAATGGAGGTTAATCCTTCTGAGGATTTAATACTTGGCGGATTTTGGTGATACAATCCCTTAAACTTCTCCATTTCTTTTCTGGTTTTTACTATCTCTTATTCTAAGGCTTCACGACTCACTTTTTTCTATGAAAATTGTTGTTTAAGTATGTCTTCTATTTTATTTTCCTCTTCTAATTCCACTTTCAACAGGGCAAAGTCTTCATCAGGCTATTTACTGTCTTTTTTGAACTGTATCAACAATTTCTTTTTCTTTCTGTTCTTAATTCTGAGTCTGTCAATCTCTTCCAGTGCACTGATCAGTTCTCCTTCCATATCAACCACATCTTCTTCATCATTATCATCGTTTCCTGTTCTTTTATTATCATAATCCTATTTATCCATAAGAATGAAGTCATTTACCTATCTTCACAAGAAGAGTCACTATCAGTGTCTTCTGAGGAATTGTCATTATTTGCACACAAACTTTTCTTCTTACTATATTTCTTGAATTTGTACTTCTTTTCATCATCAAAGTTATGGTCCTTTTTTTGATGGGGACAATTAGATGAAAAATGACCTATATTACAACAGTTAAATCATTTGAAGGGCAACTTGCCTTGATATTTTCCTGATCCTTTCTTTAACCTTCTCACAAATTTTGCCTCAATATCATCTAATTCTGAATCAATATTCTTGTCTGCTTTAAATGATGCTTCTCTAGTAATGGATTTATCTTTGCTAATTCTCATTTCATATGCAGTTAAAGTTCCTAGAAGTTGATCGATGGACAGAGTTTTAAGATCATTTAGTTCTTCTATTGCAGAGACTTTTGGATTAAATTTATCAGGCATAGATCTTAAAATCTTTTGAACTAAGAGTGATTCTTCAAACTTCTCACCCAGACCCTTCATGGCATTCACAAGTTCTTCAACTCTTAAAAAATACTTGCTAACTGTTTCATCTTCATTCATCTTTAGTTGTTCAAACTTCAACCTAAGTGTTTGAAGTTTGACATCTTTTACTTTCTCATTTCCTTCATAGCTTCTAATGAGTTTATCCCACATTTCTTTGGCAGTTTGAAGATGCATCACCTTTACAAACTTGTCTTCTACAAGTCCATTCAAGATAGCATTCATTCCCTTAGAATTAAATCTAAATTCTAACTTATCATCCTTGGAATCTAGCACAATAGGCTTTATGTATCCAGTCTCTACTACATCCCAAACATCAGTACCTAAGGCCATTAGGTATGTTCTCATTCTAACCTTCCAAAAGGCAAAATTTGTTCCATCAAACAGAGGAGGATTACTGGTTGAAGTCCCTCCATGACTTGTCATGTTTAATCTTATAGATATACCTTTAAATAAAAGGAACCCACTCTGATACCAATTGTTGAAATTACTAACACAACTGAGAGGGGGGGTGAATCAGTTGTTACTGTGCTTAAACAATTTTAATTCAATTAAATCTTTTTTAATCTTTCTCCAAGTGACTATCAATATTATACTACATATAGACAACATAAATAATGAGCATCACTCACACATAATATATACACAGAGACATATTTTCACGAGGAAACCCATAAAGGGAGAAAACCCCTTCTTCTTTGAAATGATAGGCAGTCTTTTAAGTTCTGTACATCATCTATAATTGAGCACCAACTCAATGTGAGGCTACTACCTCTGTTTTACAAGCTCCAACTTGTTTGAGAGAACCAACTCTCTGGTCTCTCTAGCACCCACTAGAAGGAAGCACCAACTCCCTGAGTGTTCCAGGACCAACTGCATGGAAGCACCAACTTCCAGTTACACAGGCACCAACCTGTATAACAGAGAACAACTGTTCTCCCTTGCACCACCCTGCCACCCTAGTTTTTCTGGCTGCAACCAGATGGAAGCTACAACTCCCTGTGTTCAAGCACCCACTTGAACCTCTGAGGACAACAGTTCTCCCTTGCACCTCCCAACCACCCTATTTATAAATAAATGATTGAATAACCAACAACACAGATAAATCAATTCTTACCACTTCTTCTCTGTTCTGTAAATCTGGTCTGCTTCTAACTGTTCTTCAATTCTTCTCTTCTTCTGTCTATTTTGCAATTTTTCTCTGCTTCAAGTTGTTTTTCAATTCTTCTCTTGCTTTAGTCTATTCCTCATCTGATATCCTTCTCTAATTTTTATCTCACACTGTGCATACTATTGGTCTCACCCTGCGCATACTATAAATTTTCCTTTCTTAAAGTTTAGCTCATTTTTCCTCCAGAATAATCAACCTTGCATAGTCTCTGTGTTTTTCTTTTATGCACAACTACCACTTCAGTTACACCTCGAGTCTTCTTGGGAAAAAAAATCTCAGCAACTAAATCACCAACCGATCAAGAATCATGAATCGGTTTTGCTAACTGAATCATAACTGATTGATTAACTGTGAAGTGCAACAGTAACCCTCTGATCATATTCCAATTCACCTTCACCGTTGGATTGATTCCGTAGGGTTTTACGTTTATTTTTCATTTCGTCATTTTGACATTCCTATGGTGAAGAATTCTTTACGCTCCATGTCACGATCCCCGAAACTCCAAAACAAAAAAAAACTTAGCTGGACTAGCTCCTTCCTCTCACATGACCACTAACGGTGACCACAACCTACATCAAAAGGTTTTTTTCGCATTTAGACATTTCGACATTCCTGTGGTGAAGATTTATTTATTCCCCATGTCACGATCCCCGAAATGGAGTTTAGTTATTAGTGCCTTTTAGAATTTCTCATTTCAGCATTTCGCGATTTCGCATGTCACAAGTTCGAGAGGTTAGGGAACCATGTTCCTTTGACTTTCCAGTCAGCGAAATGATGATCTTTTTCCACATGTCCTATGGTACCAATGGTTCAGATCTTATCATGATTTCGAAACTTCACAGGCCTTTGTCATGTCTAATCAATGGTCCAGATCAATCTTCAATCCGACAACTAGGATTATTTCGCAAATTCACAAGTTTTCATTGTGCCTTATTTGGGATTTCGACATTTCGCATTTCATGACTTCGGGACTCCTGTGGTGAAGTGTTTCTACACTTCCAACACCCGGTATCGAAAACTCCGATTTCCTGGTCTATGAAACTACGAAATGGAGTGTGCATGTTTCGTGATTTCAGTGTTTCACATTTTTCGACTTCAGGACTCCTATGGTGAAGTGTTTCTACACTTCCAACATCCGGTATCTGAAACTCTGATTTCCTAGTCTGCGAAACTCTTTGTTGATGTACCTGTTTCACGATTTCAGTGTTTCACATTTTGCGACTTCGGGACTCCTGTGATGAAGAATCTTGACTCTTGACTCCTCCAACTTCCGGTATCCAGAACTCCGAAATGGAGTTATTTGACATGCTCTGAACTTTCGTATTTCGGGGTTTTCTGTCCATCATTGCGCTGCTAGTATTGCCACTTTCTCTTGTTCATCATCGTCAGACTGAACTTGCCATCAATGACAAACAAATACTCTGCCTTCTATCTGATGATAAGCAAATACTTTGCCTTTTGTCTGAAAACATGCCAACAAAAACTATAGAATAAATATTTATAAGACAATACTTCAAAATAAGTTCCTTGAAACAACTTCAAAATGACCAAGAATAATCAATCATTAACATCATAATACTATCATTTATCATAAGCAAGAAAAGAAATACATTAATCAACTTTTTCAATTTCTTTTAGAAGCTTTTAGTGCTGCAAAGTATGGATGTAGATAAAATGAGTAACAAAAACAACAAAGTTAGTAGGTTAGGCTATTCTAATGTTAGAAGTAGTTAGTAGAAGGCTTAAGGTGTTGTTTTGGTCAATCACTCAATAAGAAGTCTAAGATTAGTTCCTTTAGGGTAAAATGTAGTCAATTAGGTGGCATAAAATGTTGAAGGAAAATGATGATAAAGGAGAGCCAAAGACAAGAGAGATTGATAGTTGAAGTACTGGTAAGACAAGGCTTCAACTACCAAACCCTAAGGGGAAAATAACTACAAAGTTGTAGGTAACCCTAGGCCTTAGTAAATTTTCCTCCCTCTTTAAGTCAATGATGAATAAAATGATAGCTAAGATGAAGAAATGAGTGCTATGGTGTTATAATGGCAAGGCCCTTATCAATAGCTTCAAGGAAATCAACTTCTTGGAAAAATCTAATAGGTAAAAGCTATTAAAGCTAGGACAATAACATGTGCTAGCCTTCTTAGGGTTTCAAGCAAGAAATTTCATAATATTAATGTAAATGCAAGATAAACATAACTATAACCATTCAATGAAGAAGAATTGCATAAATTTCACTTACATTAATCAAGAATCATCAAGCATAAGCCCTAGTTGAGAACATATGTCAGAGTTTTATGAACGCTTTGACACTGACACCAACCATTTAGGTCATTTGACAAAGTTGAAACAATCTTGCACAATGGAATAATTTATAGCTGCTTTTGAGTGAATGGAATTTCGTATAGAGGACATGTCTGATGCTTGTTTCTGAGAGTGTTTTATCAGTGGCCTCAAGGATGAGATTCATGCCCTTGTCCTCATGGCTCGGTCTCAGAGTTGGGTGGAGGATAATAAAATAGCTAAGGAAGCACAACAGGTTGTCTCTTCTCAAAACTGGTAACCCCACTTTATTCCTCGCACTGAAGAAGTAAATCCCACTCCTCTTTTTACTCCACTAAAGATCCAAAAATTGCCCAGGGCTGAAATGGATGACTTCCAACTCAAAGTCCTTTGTTATAATTATGATGACAAATATTTTCTGGGACACAAGTGTAAGGAACAAAATATTTTTATGGCCATCTCGAAGGATGTTTCCAAAGAGGATGTTGAAGCTCCCCTTGTGTATGTGTCACCTGAACCCTCTGACATAACCCCTCCCTCAGACCTTCCCGAAGTCGAACCAATCATTTCCCTAAATGTTCTCACTGGATTCTCCTCTCCCCAAACCCTCAAGATAATTGCTTACATCAATCATAGGAAGCTCATCATTCTTGTTGATAGTGAAAGAACCCATAATTTTATTCATCTTCACATTGCCCAAGAAACTAATTGTTATATTTGTGCAGTCAATAATTTCCAAATCATGATTGCCAATGGTGGTTCCATGAAATGTGGAGGGTGCTGTGAAAATGTGCACCTCCAAATTGGTGACTACCACCTGAAATCTCATATGTTTGCTATCGACATGGGCAGTTGTGACATTGTGTTGGGTACAAACTGGATAAGGGATTTGGGTCCCATTCTCATGGATTTTAAAGAATTAACCATGCAATTTGACCAAGAGGGACAACAATATAAGTTCCAAGGTATCACCATTGGTTCCCCTGAGATCATTAGTTCTCATCACATGGAAACGCTACCAAAAAAAGGTCATTATGGTGTTATTGCCCAACTCCATGCCATACAAGAAACTAAGACACCCTCTGTGCCATAGGACTTCCAATCCATCCTCTCTAAACTTCAAGTGGTTTTTTCCACTCCCCAAGTACTCCTTCCTTCCCGCGGTATGCATGATCATTCCATTCCCCTTATCCCAATAATCCTTCCTCCAAATATTCGTCCCTATCATCACCCCTTTTCCAAAAAAAATTAAATTGAGAAAATGGTTCAAAAACTGCTTAACGTAGGTTTTATCTACCCTAGTACGATCCCCTATTGTTCTCATTTGGTCATGGTCCTTAAGAAAGAAGGTTCTTGGTGCATGTGTCCTAACCTCCGAGCCCTCAACAAAATCACTCTTAAAGTCAAATTTCCCATTCCTTTCATTGATGACCTCTTGGATGAATTGAGTGGTGCCTAGTTCTTTACTAAACTTGATCTTCATTCTGGCTACCACCAAATCCGTATGAAAGAGGTAGAAATTCCTAAGACTACCTTTAGAACTCATGAGGGCCACTATGAGTTTTTGTTCATTCCCTTTGTCTTGTGTAATGCTCCCTCCCCTTTCCAAAGCCTCATGAATCATGTCTTATGTCCTTTTCTCCGTCATTTTGTCTTAGTTTTCTTTGATGATATCCTCATATATAGAAAAACCTAGGCATACCACCTTGCTCATGTGGATCAATTTCTCCATCTACTCTCTCAACACCAACTTTTCCTGAAACAATCTAAATGTACTTTTGGTGCCTCGTAAGTCGAGTACTTGTGTCATCTTGTTGGAAAGGACAACTTTAGGTTGGATTGTAAGAATATTGAAGCTATGCAAGACTGGCCACATCCAAAGACTCTCAAAAGATTGCGTGGATTTCTAGTCTTAACAGGTTATTATCACAAATTTGTTAATAATTATGGAAATATTGTGGCACCTCTCACTGCACTCCTTAAAAGGAATTATTTCACTTGGACTCCAAGAGCTACTCAGTCTTTTCAAACCTTGAAGATGGCCATGTGCACCACTCCAGTTCTAGCCCTTCCTGATTTCAGAAATACCTTTGTCCTTGTTATGGGACTAATTGGTAAATGTGAACATAAATAGATCTCCCTAGATCCACCTATATCTAGAACAAAACAGAACAGGACATAACACTTTTCCTAAGCTCTAATCATTAAGTTTTCTATCAAACAAGAGATGGGTAAAATATCATTTAAATATCGTTTCCTCTTGTTGTTGTCATCTTAGATTCACTCCAGTGCTCCTATGATATTGGATCTGCAAGGGAACACAAGCCAACCAAAGTGAAAGAAATATAGCATACTCAAAGAGAACTTATGCATGTGATCAAGGAATCATACAATAGAACGAGATAAGTTTTATGGGAAAGAAACATGTCACTCTATTATATTAAATTTAAAGTGGATATTACAACCAAAGGCTTGATATTGCAAGGTCTCCTTCTGATGACTCTTCACTCCAACACACACAAACTTTCTCCAATATTGAATGAAGGAGATCCACAATGACTTGATAAACTGAAATGAAGCTCTCAAGAATGACTCAATGTAGAATTATCCATACAATCTTAGCCAATTCAATCTTCATTAACCTTCAAATCAACCTTAGCCTTTTCCATGAGAAATCCCTCTTTATATAAGGGAAAGAGAGATGATTAAAGAGATTAGGATGATCCCACAAAATTATAGAAGTAAGTAGGATCCCAACCATATGGATTCCACCTCATATTCTAGAAGATCCCCTTCTAGAACTTTCGTGAAGGTCGACTTTTTCTTAGCCTTTTGACTCTGCTGCACCCTAGCTGTAGAGGATCTTGTAAAGACGTCACAAACTAGTTTTAGGGAAAGTGTGACCACCAGGCATCATCGCACCCTGCTTATGATCAAGCCTGCGACGACCTTCCTTAATAGGTGTTTTTAGAAGATAAATCAAGTCACCTTTATCATGAAGATAGGCTCTTTTGGTAACATGAACACATCTTTACCAATGGATCATTAAGATGATCAAAATAATGTGTAACAAAATGCCCCCCAAAGTATGAGGCTAGAACTTGTGACAGCTGAAATACTTTGTAAAGTGTGTGTGTCGGAAATAAAGAGTGCATGAATTAGGGACCTACAAGCAGTCAATCATCATCATAATAATATACCATTGTCCGAGGTAGGCATTCCCATACTTAAATTACAAAGTTTGAAATGAGCCATGACCACTAAATATACACTGTGGATCCATATCATCATGAATCGACATAGCCACCCAAAATACACTATCGATTTATTCTTTAAATACTTAAAAATTAGGAGATATGTGCGAGACATACAAAGTGGATCTATGTCTCAATACAAATAATGAATACTTTGTCGTAGCCTGGACCTAAATGGTGTGACCCAGTGTCTTCATTTCCACTGTTTCTAAGTACGAATCTGACCATGTGATTACATCTGTTGAAGTAGAACATGGTAGAAACCACTTGATTATTAGTCAATGATGAGAACCGTTAACAAGTGTGAGGGAAATCACCATTGATGTCAATGATTCCCAAGGTACCCCAGTAAAATCCAATGAGTGTGAATAAAGGAATTGAAGTTGAACACTCAAGGGAATCTTCCAATTAGGGGTCAATGATGTGAACCCACTATTGAAAGCAAAGAAACCTGTCATTGAGGGATGCATACTCTAAGGCACTGAATGATTTCTAAGTTTTGTTCCTAGATAATTAGATGAAGTCGACAGGAAAATAATCATCATAGGAGGGCCTTGATGTATCCCTCATCAATGAGACGAAATGAGTAACATATTTGAGATATATCAAAGCATGAAATGATTTTAAACTGACACATGGAAGGCTGACATGGTAGAAAATTCATAACTGCAGATGGCTGAATCGATAAGAGGCTTATTAAGGCCGAACTTCTATTGAACATATGAATGACACAAAAATGGTCTTGGCAACATTGACTCAAGGAGGACCCAACATATGGACATGTGGATGGTCAAACGAGAGACAAATGGATTTCCCAACCTGGATTCAAATGACAAAGGGGGGTGTCATGTTCAAGAGTGACTATTACTGCCAGTAACACAAATAAATAGAAACATTTCTTTCCCAAATTCCCCCCCACCATTTATGGTGAGTACCTATTTATTTTTACGCAAGATTGAGGAGGATAACATATGCTTGTTAATGTAATATCATCCTTTAGATGAGTCCCTTGGAGTATATTTAACGAACGCTAAGAAGGAGTGGTGCAGTCCCATATGGGTATTTCGATGTTTGTTTAACGAGTCTGAAGAGAGAAAACACTGGGGTTTTTCATGTTTAGAGAGTCTGAAAAACACTTAAAGAGGACTCAACAGATTTTGTTTTTGTAAGTTAATCTGATGAGACCGAAAAAGTGATAATCTATCTCCCATCAAATGTTTTCTTCAAATACTTTAACGAGTGTGAAAAGAACAAGGTTGCTCGACAATCTTTTCGTTTTTATGGAGCATGAAAAGATCTTAAAGGATACTCCATATGTTTCATTTTTCATGTTACCATTACGAGTACGAAAATGATGACAAAAGTATACTCGGCTCTGTTCTTATTGATTTACGAGCATGAGAAGAGCAAAATCTAAGATCGAAGTTCTTCCCGAAAAACTCTAAAAGGATATATACAGACGACAAATGTATAAAAGAAAACCCAAAATATGTATCCTTGTTCAATATTCCACTCCTATATTTATCACCCGCGAAAAATCAAACACTTGTAATACCATTAGAAGTCTAGGGTTTAGGAGAAATACATAAATAATATAAAAAATGAAATGGAAAAGTAAAAAGTTAATAAAATTGGGTAAAAACTTCATTTTACCATTTCATTGTTACTCCACCCAAAGTTTGTTCTGAAACCCCCTTTTTACCTCAAACTTCCACTGTGGATTGCAGGAGGCACGGTTGATCATTTGGCAAATGGTCTTCACAGGACAGGTAATTTTCACCTCCTTCAACTTTTCATGGATTCATTTTTTATTTTCATTGTTTAGAAATGGCATTTTGGGTTGATTTGTCAAGGGTACTTGTGCGCAAAGGTCGTCACAGGCGCCATGTATCATTCCCTCTAAAAAAATAGGGTCATCATAGGAGACCTTTAAGATACAGTGCGATGACTCTACATGGTACAAACGTTCTAGCCTGCGATGTGCACAAAACAAAAAATGTTTTTTGATGTTTCTACAAATAAAAAGTTTCCAGGAGAGAGATGAATATGTTAATCCTTCTCTTATGTTCCATTTCAGTTTGATACGGTCAGGATGTTGGAATGGCAAGAGAGAGAGCATGAGGATGAAGATTACTTTGTCGGAAATGACCTGGGAATAGTAAATTCCCTTCGGCAGTGTGGACTGCTAAAATTCTTCAAGATCCAGAGCATGAGGGCCTAGTTGATATTACTGGAATACTTAGTCCATATGTGGGACATAGAGCAACAGGTATTCCATGTGGGGGCTCACATTCTTGAGAGAGATATTGAGGATATCTACTTCTTGACCGGGTTATCTCGTCGTGGGGCCTGATTTACAGTGATAGGAAGCAGGGGTGGTGGTGAGCCTATGAGTCACTATATTAGTGCAAATTCTATACCCAGTACTTAGAGACATAGCGGCATTGTTTCTATATGTGATGTCTGTGGCTTACCATTATGGATTTCCCTTTATACTATCACGTGCGTGGCAGGGAGCATAGCTCCCCATATGTCTCTTCAGAGGAATTTCCAGTATGCGCTAGAATGCATGGAGCCCGAAGTCTTCAACTGGAGTTACGATGTTCTCAGAAGCATGAAAAAATAGTTGACCAAGTGTAGGAGAGGTGGCTTGAAACAATTCGTATACAAGTCGATTTTGGTGTCCTTCTTCCTTGAGAGGGTTCCAAACTTGCGCCTATAGGTAGATTGGGGCGTACCTGCCCCACAGGATCCAAGAATGAAGAGGTGGGTCAACCTCATGGCATGACATGTGGGTGGTCCTATCGTTAGGTATAATGATGTTTTATTTTATTGTTTGAGGCCCCAGATGCTTATGGTAGATGACTATGCATATGTCGTCTTAGACTTTAGAGGTGATCCAGACTTGGTTCTTCCTAAAGTTTCTCAATGGGTTAACATAGTTAAGAAGTACATTTTGTTTTTATAATGTTTTTGTAATTTTTTAAATATGAAATGTTTTTATATTCTTTATCCCTGACTAATCAAAAATATCTTTGATGATGTAGACGTGGGACCTCATCGACCTCTAGGTTCATCCCCCATTTGGAGGCATGGGGAGAGGGTCGAGGTAGTAGGGTTATTCGTTGTTGACTATGAGGCTATAGAACAAAAATTCGAGGGGTTGATGATGGATGTCCTAGATGCCTCTATTGACGATATCCTAAGGCCTTATCAGCACCACACAGTGGGCATATCTACGTCCATCGGTTGACTTCTCCGTAGAGTAGCACGAGAAGTCACATGTTATCACAAGAAACATCCTTGATGTTATATTTGTATATGAATCCATGGGCTCCACATTTTGATATCTTGGTCTTCGAACAAAAACATTTTTTGTAAAATTTTTATTGTTATATATATATATGAGGCTTCTACCGGCTTACTTGTTGTATATACAAAGTGTGATTGGATTTTATAAATTTCTCAGATGTCTGTCTAACACATAATTAGTCAATGAATTTGTTAATGTATTTATACATATAGGAATGTGTTGATATTCAATGTTATCAAACATATGTTCCAAGAGGCGAATTCGTAAATATAACCTTAATAGCATAGCCTCAAATTTGACAATGTAAGGACCTTGCCACATAGCCTCAAATTTATCGACCCCTAGAAAATCACGATCCTACTCGTAGAGGAGAACTAGATCACCTTCAAAAAAACACATGGATTGACATGTTTGTCATATTGGGATTTAACACTTTTCTTTTAGGTTTCAATTATTAGGGCACCATCACAACGGGTTTCGTCTAATTGCATCAAATACAAAGAGATGCTCTTCTTCAACGGAGGTATTGAGGAGAATTTCAACGACCAGTTTCAAAGATTGTATTTCACATTCAATCACCACGATAGCCTTGATACCATAAACTAGTTGGAAAGGTGTAAATCCTATGGCAAACTTGATAGATGTCCGATAGGCCCATAATACTGAAAACAACATTGTGTGTCATCTTTTCTTATGAATTCATATCATCCGTCGAAGCATAGTAATGAGAACTTTGTTGATTGTTTCAACTTGGCCATTGGCCTATGGGTAATAGGGGATTGATTTTTCATGACGAAGACCCATCTTTTCAGTAAGTTTAGACATCATTAAATTTTGAAAATGACTACTGTGATCGGTAACAATATCTTGAGGGATACCAAACCGAGTAATGATATGGTTGAATATGAACAATGTTGCAGTTTTCCTGGTGTTATCAAATGTAGGCATCGCCTTAGCCCATTTAGTGAAATAATCCACAGCTACAATGATGTATCCATGCCCTCTGGCTGAGTGAGGGTTACATGTCATGAAGTCAATGCCCCATTTGGAAAATGGACCAACGAAAAATATAGAATGTAAAGGAGAAGGATGAGATCTTATCTTGTTATTATAAGTTTGGCAAGCATGGAATTTTTGAATAGTAGTGATGCAATCCTTAAATAAAGAAGGCCGGAAATAACCCACTCATAAGATATTTTGGGAAGTTCCATACCCATACATATGAACACCACATTCTCTGGAGTGATAGTCATTCAAATCTTTCTCATCTTCGTCGTAAGTGAGACATCGTCAAAAAATGGAATCAACACCACAATGATAAAGAGTATCACCTAGAATGATGTATTGGTCGGCTTGATAGTGTATGCGACAATGATCTATACTAGATAGATCAGGCCAGAAAGTTTGAGTCTGGAGATAGATAATGATATTTCTATACCATATGTCATTAGAATTGATAAGAAAAAGGGATTCATTAGGTAAGGAATTCTCTGCCACATTTTTTGTCTCAGTGGAGGGAAGGTCACATATCAGTTTAGCGAAAACCAAAGATTTCTTAGACTTAGCACGTTCAAATTCCAAATCAAACTCCTAGAGAATCACTATCCATTTGGAGTGCTTGCCCCCTAGAAATTGTCGTGTAAGGATACGTTGCATAAGGTTGCAATTGGAAATAACAGTGGTTCTGCGTAATAAGATATAATGATGAAAATGTTTGACAACTTGAAAATCTGCCAAGGCCAATTTCTCCACATGTAGGTATTTGGTCACGGTAATCATGAGACTCTGACTCAAAGAGTATATCACATGCTTGTCATGCGAATCATCCTCTTGGACTAAGACCATGGAAATGGTAGAGTCTGAAGCAGCTAAGTAGAGGAAGTAATCCCGACTATAGTCAGGGGGAAATAGTAATGGTGTATGGGTTAAGGCAAGTTTCAAAGCTTCGAAGGATTTGTTTGAAATATCATCCCATATGAACTTGTAACCTTTATTAAGTAGTCGAGTGAATCCTTTTGTCAGTTCAGCGTAATTGGGGATGAAACGACATAAAACATTTTCCTTCCCTTGCAAACTTCGGCGTTGGCGTAAATTGGAAGGAGGAAGTAGATTAAGGATAGCCTCAAACTTCAAGGGATCTTTTCGAATCCTGTGCATTGACCCGATAAAAAAAATAAGTCGACCAAACTCCACATAAAAAACACATTTGTGTGGGTTTAAGAGGATACGATAATAATGAAAACGTACGAAAATGGCCCTCAAATGTGTCGGGTGATCTTAGCAACGCATGTAATACGCTGGTAGATCATCAAGATAAGGTTGTACAATGTGATTAATATCATGGAAAGCATAAGACATAGCATGCTGAAAAGTTGCGCCAACATTCTTGATACCAAAGGGTAATTTTCGGTAGGAAAAGGTTACCCAAGGGAAAATAAAAGAGGTCTTGAGTTGGTGTATGGGTAAAATATTAATTTAATCATAGCGGGAGAAACCATCCATCAAAGAGAAGATTTTGTTGCCAACATAGTCGTCAACGATCTGGTCAAAGAAAGGGGATGGATAATTGTCCTTAGGAAAAGATTTATTTATGTCCCTAAAATATACACAGACGCATATGGTACCTTGTTTATTATTCACCATAACTAGATTGTATACCCAATCAATCAAAAAAACAGGATAGATAAAGCCATATTTAAGAAGTTTTGACCTCAATCTTGATAGCAGCAACTTTGCGTGGGTGCACTGGGTGAAGTATTTTCCAAATGAGATTAGTGTCCGGGTATGTATTAGTATCATGTACAATGATATCAGGATAAATATGTGGCATCTCTTCATAACTAAAGGCGAAAACGTCATGAAATTCTTGGAAAAGGGCTTTATATGCATGGACCTCATCAGTAGAACAAGAGGCTTTGATATGAACATTCTCCATGAATTCAGGTTTAATAGATATTTCAAGAGGGACGCTAGGTGAAATGTTTCTCAAGTTCTCTTTGTACAAAACATCATGTGTTCACTCAGGAACTGAAGAAATAACCACAACGGTCGATGAGTTGAAATCTGTTGGTCACTCTCGATCATGTCGCGTTCTAGGAAGAGAATGGATTGATGATGTCCATCGTCCTAGGGGTGTCTTCCATAGACATGAATAACATGATAATCTCATTAGTATGAAATATCACATAAAACCGATTAGGAGATGAATCACAGAGAGAAGGAGGGGAAGGGGTTGTCGATTGAATAGCTTGGTAAGAAGATTCGACCAAACTTAAAGGCTTCTTGTCATCATAACAAGGGTAATCACCAGGGCTAGGTACCACCCATGGGTCGTATGAATCAGGAGCTTCATGAATGGTGGTGGATGTTGTGTTAATAGAGGAAACAAAAGGATTGGGTATATGGGGTGGTGGGATTGGAAATGTGCCCATCAAAGTTGAATCTTTCAAAATACCCACACTGACAATATCATAACCAGGAGGTGTCTTCGAAATCAAGGGAACGTCGCTAGTACGAGAATCCGAATTAAAGAAGGCAAGTTGGTCAACAGTAACGACCTTTCCTTGATGCAGGAAACATACCACACAGAAAAAGGTAGACACAACTATATGCATGGAATCAATCCAGCTATAGCCAAGTAAAATATTATAGTCAATAGGTTCATCGAAGACCTCAAACTCAAAATTGACCGATTTACCTTCCAATGTAATAGACAATTATGGAAGAACATCGTAGGGTTTAAAACTTGTACCATTGAAGGCCTTATGTGTATTGTGTGATTTGGTGAGGGTAGGAGAGACAATGGCTTTCCAACAAGTAACGGACATAACGCAAGTTGAGGCTCCTTCATCAATAACAGTTCTACAGATATTCTTGTTTTCAACAACAACTTGGATTTGAAATGCTAATTAAGGAGGAAGCCTTGGAACGTGATCTTCCAAGTCAAATATTATGAGATTAGTATCCATGGGATCAATTCCTTTGATGTCCTTTAACAGTGCCTTATGTTGAGCTGGGAAAATTTGAAGGACTTCGAGAGATGACATCGTAGAGGGTGCTTGCGCAAGATCTTATACAATAATGTAGTTTTGTGCAACATGGGTGTGAGGTTTAAATGCAGACTTTCGAACAATGCCCTTGGGAGGAGGGTGAAAGATGCATCGAGACCCGGTCATACGAGATGAAGAGGATTGTTGGGAGGTGAATTTGAGGGAGAAGGTTGAAGCAATGAAGGTGGTATATCATCAACTTTCTATTTTAACAGAGAGTAATATTTGGCTCGAGTTGCGACTGCAACTTCGTTCTTTTCAAAGTCACCAGTACACATAAGGAGATAGGATGAAGTAGAAGTGGTAGCTTAGTCATGGATGACCAATTGAGCTTGTTGTTGTGAAGGGAAAGGTTGTAACAAAACAACAAGTGTAGAAGGTTTAACGGTCCCTTGGAGGAACTTAGTAACTTCGGCACGTCTTAGACAATATTTCGTGTAATCATCGTCACCACAAATAAGGCAGGGGTAATGAGGTTTACGTTTGTCTTTATGATCAGCGGTTTGCATTTTGGCTTTATCAGATTGTGGATTATTATTCTTTCCCTCCTTATTCTTACCCTTTCCTTTCTTTTTATTTGGATTTCTCTCGGTAGGCGTGGATTGAACAGAATTAACTTCAGTAGTCTTACCGGTGGAAGGAGTAGGAGTAGGGGTACTTTGTGCATTGGAATTATTAGATTTGGGATTGGTGTGACTGGCGGGTGAAGACTGGGTCTTAGCATGGAAGGTTCCAATCACACCATCAACAACATGAGAGGTTGCTGGAGGTTTTGGGGTAGGGTTTGTTGAAGGACAAGGAGCGTTGGGGATCAAACAGTAAAGTGTTCCCGTTTGTGAATAAAGGAGATCGATATATTGAGCACGACTAATCTCTTGCTCTTCAGTGACAACACCACCCATGGCGACATCACAAGAAATAGGTCCAATAATTGATTTGGTAAACCACTCCGCTGATAGTTTATCAGGAAGAGGAACTTTTATTAAACATCTTCTTCTCCTCCATTCATGAATGTGATCTAAGATATGAGTGGACGAGGATTGCTTGAAAGAACTCAATATTTCGGTTCTTATCTCACATCGAATTGGTAACCGGTAATGTGTCAGAAAGGCCATGGCTAAGGTGTTAAATTAATTGAAGAAACCTTGAGGTAACTTGATGTACCATTTTTCTACTGAACCCATTAGAATTGATTGGAACAGTCATAGTCTAATGGAGTGATCCATCAAGGAGTTGGAAAAACACCACATATGAAAAGTCATAACATGATTATTAGGATCTTCTCTTGTCTGACCATCAAATTTAGGAATGTCAGATGATAACTTGGATGGTATGAAGGACTAATAAGGAGAATGTAAGATAGGATCATTTAAAATACTAGACAGATCAGGTAAATCCAAAGTGGCCAGGAAAGGAAACTATCGGTTGACTTGTGGAAACTGGTAGTTTTGAGGGGGAAGTCCCATAGGTATACCAATAGGATCGTAAGTAGTATGAAAATAATTGGATAGTCTTGAAAGACTCAATTGTGGAGGATTTGGAGGCATGTGTCCCATAGGGTTGGGGTTATTAGATATGTTCCCTTGGAAAGGGACACTAGATTGAATGTTTTGACCCCAAGTGGGATTCAAGGAACCTGGATACGGTTGACCAAAGTTGGGGGGTACAAAAGAGTTAACTTGAGGATGTTTCCCTGCAAAAGATTATGGATTCCTTGGAAAGGAAGATTCCAAAGTTTAGATTGTGATCTAGGCACTTTTTTTCCATAAAGTGGGTTATGGACTCCAACTTGAGGTTACCCCCCAAGTTGAGGTTGTGCCCCAATATAAGGTTTCCCCCCAGCTCAAGGTTGACCTCCAACATGAATCTGGTAACCAGAAGTGAACGAGTGACTAGTGCCTCCAACTAGATTGGAGTCACTAGGGCCAGATCCTCCAAGAAAAGGTGGAGGAGGAGCATAAATCCCCCTGGAGAGAATATGAGAAGGTGTAAGAACAAAACCAACAACAACATTGTACCCAGGAGAAACAAAAAATCCAGAACCTTTGGATGGAACCTAGGAAAAGATAGGAACGAAAGTATTCAGAGCTCTATACCTAGGAGGTGGTGATGGATTTGGTCTAGATGGAAGCGGTGTTCCAATCAGAGATTGGGTAAAAACCACATTTTCGATAGGAATGATGGTATCTTGCAGTACCATAGTAGAGTGAGGCATATGAATAGTAGGAATCGAGTGATAACCAATCAATATTTGGTCTGAAAAAGTGGTGATACTATTGGTAGTACCAGTAAAATGGTCTAAAGATACCGTATAGGTAACAAACGTCTCAGGCACATGTGATGCCATAGGTCTATCGGGACTTGCTCCTAGGTTATCGTACAAACCACATAATGTCAAAGGGATAGAACCAAAACCAAAAGTTCCAACAGTGTGAGCCAGGGTCCTGAATGATTCACTTTGAAAAAGTGGATCCTCTACTCCAGATCCTGTGTTAGGTTCGGTAAGTACTTCAGTATTATCAACAAGAACAATTTATCTAGATGAATTCACCCCGGGTATATGTGGATTTCGTGGAACACTCGATGTTGGATTGATAGGGAGGAGGAAAGCCTCTAAGTATTTTGAAACAATTCGAAACCCTTCCAAGGAGTGTGTACTTTGAACTTCAAATGCAACTTCGTGGTCGACTACTCCCTCTGGAGAGCCTTCTGGTGAATTATGAAGCAAATGTTGATAGCTTTCTAGATCTTCTGGGGATATCCCTTGCATCCTACGTGAACAACGAAGGTTGATGTTCGCTAAACTGAGTAAAGAATTAAAAACATCTATGGCTAACTAGAGAAAACAAACAACACTCACTAATAAAATATAGGAATCAAACCAAGCAAACAAACCTTATTATTTTGAAAGGTGATGAAATCCAATGTTGTGAAATCAAGACAAGAAGGGGATGGGATAAGCAGGTGGAAAATTTACGTCGATGACCTTCTTAATGGACTTACACCCTGGTACAATATCCCACACATCATCATGGGTATACCCTCCAACTAGCCTAAGTGAGTTTGGAAAACGTCGATTCCAGGTACCATGAAGACTTTCTCCTCCATAGTCAACTCCTGTAAAGACCCTAAAGAGATAGGCTACTAAGGTTACCAACTAAAATAGTGATGCCTGGGGAAATAGTTGACAGTCTGATCCATGCACAAAGGCAAGGTATTTAGCTTGAAATCAACTTGAAAGACTTCCACTCATCATTATGGGTATACCTTCAAGCGACCCCCATAATACGCACAATATCTACACCAAGACCAACAAAGTAGGGTGAGTAACTTTGCTAATATTAATGCAACCTCAAGTTTGACCCTTCAAGGAAAGGAATTAGCATTGTCCTTATGCAAGAGGGTCAGCCTTTGGCCTTTACCAGCAAAACATTGGCTGAACTAAATTTGGGCAAATCAATATATGAAAAGGAAATGTTGGTTATTATGCATGTTGTTGATCTTTGGCGCCCTTATCTATTGGGGAAACACTTCCAAATTAAGACAGATCATCAAAGCTTCAAGTATTTTCTGGAACAATGCATTTCCTCCCCAGAGAAACAAAAATGGGTGGCTAAGCTCTTTGGATATGATTATGAGATCATTTACAAGAAAGGAAAAGATAATGTGGTTTTGGATGCACTTTCCTGAAAATATGAAGATGAAGGGTCCCTTTTTTCTCTCTCCTTCATTGTACTAGATTGGCTCCAAGCCGTTTGTTGGGAATGGCTACACGATCCCAAAAGTTTGCATCTGATACAACAATTGCAGTCCAATTCTCCAATTTCCTCAGGATATTCTTGGCTCCATGATGAGATTTGATACAAAGGTCATTTGTATTTAAGTAAATAGTCAAAATGTAAATCCACGGTACTTTCTAAGCTACATGCTACACCCACAGCTGGAACTCTAGGTTTACCAAAACCTATGACATGGTCAAACGTTCTTTTTTTTGCGATGGAATGAAACAGGACATTTGTAATTTTGTGGCTGAATTTGATGTGTCTCAACACAAAAAGGGCAAAACAGTCAAATCACCTGGCACACTACAACCACTTTTGATTCCACCTTCTATTTTGTAGGATATCTCTATGGATTTTATTGTAGGCTTACCTAAATTGGAAAATAAATCAGTCATCATGGTGGTAGTTGATCTCCTTTCCAGGTATGCTCATTTCTATTCTCTTCAACACACATTTACAACATCCACTGTGGCTCAACATTTCATGGATTAGGTCTTCAAGATTCATGGCATTCCATATTATATTATTTCTAATCACGACCTAAATTTCACCAACAATTTTTTGCAAGAATTTTCAAGCTACAAGGAACCCAATTGCATCTCAGCACAACTTATCATCCCCAGACAGATGGTGAAACTGAAGTTGTCAACAAGTGTTTGGAAACATATTTGAGGTGTTTTTCCTCAGAAAAGAAAAATCAGTGGGCTCAATGGTTACCATTAGTTGAATGGTGGTACACCATTTCATACCATATAGCTACGAGAATGACTCCTTTTGAAGCAGTATATGGACAAAATCCACCTTTAGTTCTCTCATATTTACCAGGTTTCTCGAAGGTCCAAGTGGTTGACCAAATGCTTACAGTTTGAGAAGCTATTCTTTGTACCCTCAAAGAGAGTTTGGTCATGGCCAAAAATCACATGAAGCAACAAGAAGATCAAGTTCAATCTGAACATCAATTTGCAGAAGGGGGCCAGGTGTTTCTTCGACTGCAACCTTATAAGAAAAATTTCCTCAAGGTTGACCATTGTCAGAAACTAGTGCCCAAATTTTATGGTCCTTATATTGTTCTCAAGCATGTGGGATAGGTGTCCTATCATTTAGATTTGTCCAATCATTCTAAGCTACATCCTTTTTTTCATGTTTCATGCTTAAAGAAGGTGATTGTAACTAAGTTCCAAACTGAAACCAACCTTACCGAGTTGGACGAAGAAGGCTCCATTTGGCTACAACCACAAGATTTTTTGGACCAGCGTGAGCGTCTCCTACTTCAACAAACCATAAAGGAAGTGTTAGTCCAGTGGAAAGATACAACCCCAACAAATTCCATTTGGGAACCGGCTACCATTTTACAACAATTTCCACATCTCAATCCTGGAGGATAAGGCTGTTTTTAAGGGGGAGGACATGTTAGTGACCTAACCCATCACATAGCTAGAATAATATATTTCGATTTAATAAAGGTCAATATTAATAAGGCCTAAAAATAAGGAAGAATAAGTCGAATGTAAGAAGACCTAATAGAAGCTTCCACTTCTAGAAGGATCTTCCTCTAGATGGTTCTTTTGATAGACATATTTAGTATAAATAGTAGTTGAGGGTATGAGAAATGTTGTCTTGAATATTATTGTAATAGAGCTCTACTCTACTGGAGGTTGCACCTTTGAAGAGGCAAGTGAAAATTTCTCTCAGTAATTGAAGTGATCTTTATGGTGTTATTATGATATCATTTTGGTTTTATTGTGGTGTTGTTATGGTTATATTATTGTTCATCTTCCATTTCTAGCATTTTATTTATGTTTTGCATACTTTTTATATCTGGAATATTACACCAAGTGTGAGGTGGATCCTAAATTGTAATGCATAATTTTTGGGTCTAATCCACTCATCTTGGTTCTGTATGTAGATGATTTTTTTCTCATAGGTGCAACAAAGATTATTGAAGGGTGAAAAGTAGATTTAGCTACTGAGTTTGAGATGAAGGGCATTGAATTGATGCATTATTTCTTGGGGTTATAGGTATGGCGGGTATCAAAAGATATATTCCTATGTCAATGGAAGTATTCAGTGTAAATATTGAATACATTTAGGATGGAGGACTGTAGACCAATAGATACACCTATGGTCAGCAATCTGAAGAAGGTTATCACTTCAGATTCATAATTGGTGGATCCCGGGATATATAGGCAACTAATAAGGTCCTTGATGTATTTGGTCAACACAAGTCCAAATGTATGTTTTTTTTTAATGATCCAGGTGGATATTTGTGGCCACCCACCTTTTCCAACTCGCTCAAAACAATTTTCTAGCAATTTTGGCAATTTACTAGTTTTAGCAATTTTAACTTCAGAGGCCATTTTGAGGGCCTAAATGAAGGTTTTTAGGGATCGAGCTTTTCAATGAGATCCTCAAAATTAATCTCCTCAAAAATACCTTTCCAATGGGATATCATGCGCCTCAAATGAAGATCGTATGCAAATGTTACGACCCCAGGAAGTTGATGTATTGACTTACCCAAACGGGGCCCACATGACTTTTGGCGCTTCATCTCCTAGGGTTAGGTTTTTTGATGTCTAGGGTTTTTGACATTCATGTTTATTGTAAAAATGCCTTAAAAGCCTCATTGTAATCATCTTCTTGTGAATGAGCGCAAATATCACATCCCTTCTTAGAGATAAGTCGCCACCATTCCAGCAAGCTTGTTTTCCACTGCATTTTACAGTTTCAACTTATTTCATTATTGAATAGAAAACCAGTTTTATTGTATCTTTGTTATTCTGTGTTAAGCATATTTTAATAATCTGTATTCATTTATTTCTTCTCATAAAATATGGATCAGTGATATCAGAGTGGTATGCTCCTTGTCATCTTAATGCATGTCCCCAATGAGGTTAGGGTACAAATAATTGGATCTCGAGCTTGTTTCTCTTGAGGACAAAATCTCTCGCATGCCCAAGCGACCCCTCATGGCAGGAGAAAAGATATATGATGGGACAGGAGATCCTTTCAAAAAAATTCTTGAGGAAGCCCTCATGCAATAGAGGAATGAGATGGTGGATAGTTTTGCACAAATCCTTCGGTGTCTACCAACATGCAACACATGTTTCTCGAGAGGAGGCACCACCCCCTTCAAGGTACAAATAAACTTCGATATTCCTATATTTGAAGGTCATATAGACACAGATTTTGTAGACAAGTGGTTGAATCTACTAGAAGGGTATTTTTCTGTTCATAACTTTTCGGATAGAAAAATGATTACTTTTTCACTCCTCAAATTCATTCCCCATGTCAAAGATTGGTGGGAAAATTTATGTTAGAAAAAGGAAACAAAAGAACCCTCATTATTTACAGTCGCAGCCACCTGGGAATCCTTCAGGTATGCTATTAAGGAACAATACTACCCTTTTGAAAGTTAAGATGGCTTGTATACCAAATGGACCACACTGTGGCAAGAAAGAGACCAAGAAGTGCCAGAGTTCACAAATATCTTCCATACATTGCGCACCAAGATGGGTATCAAAGATTGAGAGAGACATCTAGTGCTCAAGTATCACAGTGATCTTCATAGATACATCCAGACCTAAATGAAATTTCTAGACATCTCATCCTTGGGATTGGCCTACCGATATGCCATCAAAATTGAGCATAATCTCAAACAAAGGACACAACAATTTGGGCCTGGGAACCCCTCGCAACAAAATCGAGAAAGGGGCATCCCCAACCCACAAAAAAAAGAACAGAGCAAAGATGGAGAATATCAGCACAACCAGTCCAAGCTGCAAGTAAAGGACACTAAACAGACAAAGAAATATACCGGGAAGTGGTGTGACTTCCATAACAGCCCTTGGCATAACACTACCAACTATCACTCAAAGAGCCGTTGGTGGCCAAAGTGAAAGCCTCTAAATCAGATGTGGGTTCTGACTTTGAGTCAAAACTAGAAAGTGTTATAACCCTAGTTTTCACTAGACATGCTTACCTAGCATCAGGCCATCTCATAGCCCTTCTTTGTCAAGATAGTACTGAAAAACTCTTCTTAAAAACACCTTTGTTAAAGGCCCACACACCCTGCTCCATTACTGCATGTGTGTACACGCTAGCTTCCCCAATACAGCCTGCGTGTACGTACAAAAGCACGGAAAAAGGAAAGTTGTTGACAGGACACACAAATTTGGGTAAGTTAACTAAACCTTTCGGCCATGCATGGCCGATCATTCAACCAAATACCTAGCTTCTTCTATCCTATAAAAGAAGGGTTAGGGGTCCCATTTGAAATGAGGAAAATCATAGTAAAAAACTATACTGAATTGGGCACTCCCCTTGTCCCAACCTTTAGCCTTCCTTGTGCAAAGATAAATATAGATCAAAGTAGTTGGAGGATAGTAAAGGAGGAGCCCAGGACCATATTCGTGGAGCAGTGGTTGTCTTCATAATTGTAAGTTGCTTTAGTGAAGTTAATAATAAAGAAGTACTTTTCCCATCCCACCATATGAGGTTTTCATTGTTTATTGCGTGTGGAGTTTTTGTTTGTCTTTTGTGAATGCATGTGGAGTTTTTGTTTGTCTTTTGTGAATGTAGGTCATCCTTGGGAGGAGAGTTGTAGTCAAAGAATGATCAAGTGTGAAAAAGGATCGATACCAAATGCTAGAAATAAGGTATGTCCACTTGATCTTCTAAACTGTGTATTTGCTTAAGAATAATGGGGATTAGGTCTGGGATGATGGTAAAAAGTATGAATCTTTAGGTATTTTTTGCATGCATGATAAAACCCTAAGTGCAAATTCCGTAGGAGGGATTCCCACCCACAACATAATTGGCGACCATACTGGGGATCTCTAGGGTTTTCTAGGAGTCTTTTTTAGGTATTTTTAAAATTGGTTTCATTACTGGTTTTTATAGTTTCTCCAAAAGTTTGAGCTAGCAGGGATTCTGGTCTTCCATACCAGTTCTTCCTACTTACCTCGCTTGACTGCATTTTCTTTTATGGGGAGGCACAGAGGTACACACAGCCTGTATAAGGCTTGCATGCATGTACATGAGCCCAACCTTCGCACAGCTCACGTGGACACCCTAGCTGACGAAGTGATAGTAGCGTGGTTAAGTTCAGAAAATTTTCATTAAAGAGGCAGTCATCCTCTTTCCTGTTAGAAGTGATCCTTCTCAGGGGTTTTTCTGGGACTCATCCTAGTCTCTATTTTTTGCAGTTTGTAGCTTAGGTTTCATCTCAGATTGGGTTTGGTCTATGAAACTTTTCTTGAGTTGTTTTTTGTTTTCTGTCAAAGTAAGTTTCTGAGTCTTCAAGAGATTATGGTACTCAATACCAGTAGTCTCTGCTAGTGTTTGATTGCTTCTATTTTCATTTTTTAAAGAGTTACAGAGGTACACGTGGCCTGCTTAGGGTTAGCATGCGTGTACACGTTCCCTGACCTTTTATAGCTCGCGTGCACACGCTAGCTGTTGAACTGTCAGTTGCATTTTTGTGGAGAAAATTTTTGGGTTTAAGGAGAGGTTGTCATCCTTTTCCTTGTCAATATTTGTACCTCTTATGGTTCTTGATATCTATCATAGCAGTCGATAACTTAGGTCTGATCGCAGCAGTAGCTTTCTTTTCATTTAAAAAAGTTTTTTTTTTCCTCAATTTTTTTTTTCTTTTATAGGGTTTTTAGACAAGTGTGAGAGTCTTCTTTCATCACGTTGTGTGTTATTGTTAGTAAATATTTGTGATCTATTCTTAGGCCAACAATTTTTCTTGGTTTTTACTTGTCGATATTTTTCCTTTTTGCTTTGTGAGCATTCAAATAAAAAAAAATGTTTATTTCTTTGTTTGGTTAAATAGCTGTTGGTGTGCATTAGTGACTAGGAAAAGTCTTTTATTTCATAAGTTCTTGACGGTTACTTAGAATATAAGTAGCTCGTAGTCGAGTGAAATTCTATTTTAATTTTGTTGTTCAAAGATCTTAGGAAATTTTTATTTTGAAAAGTTAGTTAAAAAATTCAAAAGAGAAAATCTAAATTTGTCAAGAAGAAGTTATTTTGTTTCGAGATTTCTGTTTATCTTTCTTTTCATCTCTCAAAAACATCACTAGTTTCATTTTCATAACCTTTGACTTAATACAAGCCATAAAAATTAACGCTAAATCTAAAATTAATTAGAATTTTTATTTTTGTAGGGTCAACCAACTAGTTTAGGGTTAGGGCCTTGAATTAGGTTGGAGAGGAAACTCTTCAAGGCCATTAAATCAAACATTGGAGTCTGAGTTATGGAGTGTCCAAGTCCAATATCATGAAATTTATCTGGGACCCCCCTCTAACACAAGGACTAAACCCGAGGTCGCTTGCGGAAAGGTAGCAGAGATAACCCCTCCAAAGTTGGACCAATCATAGTGGAGAACACATATAGAGGGCTTGTCTTGGGATTCCGTTGATTGCATTTGCCACAGAGCTTCGTGGGTATTGAAACCATTCAAGGTCCTCAATTGTCTTCCAGACCACTTTCTTTCAATACCCTTGACAAGTTTCGGTCTCGATGCCCTGCTCATTGTGGTCTACCTGAATGTCGATTGTACCCACCTGGTGGTTGTTCACGCGTTGGCAACCTAGTTGCCTATCTTTTTTAGAGACATACACAGGTGACTGTGGGGGTATACTATGGTACCTAGGAAAAACATTGGGCCACTCTTTGCAGAGTATACCCAGAGGGTGCTTCCGTGTTTGAGTTTCACTTGCACCGGTAAGTTTCTCTAGTGCTGGTTGTTGTAACTGTTTTTCCAACTAGTTTAGTGTTTGCTTGTTTTATCTTGGAGGAACTTTTTCTAGTGTGTGTTTTTTTTTGAACGAATAGAAAGCCCTAGTGTGTCTTTGATCTTCTCACACAATGGAATATCATGAGATCCGTCAGTCACAAAGGATTTTGGGCCTATCAGCGGTTACATTGGAGCCACCTCTGCCACCACTAAGGTGAAAGCTAGACCAACAAGGGTATTTTGAAGCAACTGGGTCATAGGAAACTATACTCGACCAACATATGGAGGAATCAACCATTTTAGACCTTGGAATGGAAGCTCTTGGTCCATCTGAAACTCCAACCACTGATCTTTCGGCACCCATCATCATACATATTCATCCTTACGAGTTCCATACAGTGTCGCACGTAACAATGGAAACAAATGTTGCCACTTCTTCTGGGAATTCTTCTATTCCCACTATGGTTTTCACCACAGGGGGTATTCCACCTCCTAACCCACCGTTGGCGGTTCGAGCCACCATGGTATTGACCACCTCTACCTCAAGCAGTGGTCCAATCCCATCTATGGCAGCGACCACTACTCCTTTCACACAGAGTGTGACAGGCCCTTCGTTCTCATATGGAATTCCTAGCTCAGGTAC
Organism: Picea engelmannii; assembly: GCA_009831015.1. Taxonomy (NCBI): domain Eukaryota; kingdom Viridiplantae; phylum Streptophyta; class Pinopsida; order Pinales; family Pinaceae; genus Picea; species Picea engelmannii. The sequence goes on along the minus strand of ML781919.1, from coordinate 419,823 downwards.
AAGTATTGTACGTTCCTACTCCACTTTATAGAATTTAGGTATGGGGGTAGGGAGATCTAAATCTCCTCTATAAGGACACATGGGGGGCACTACATCTCCTTTTAATGCTTTCCCTTATGGGGGAGGTCATATACCTCCTTCAGCCCCTTTGCTCAGCGGCACCCACCAGCAATCCGCTAGGCCACACACACACCATAGTTCATTTGGAGCAGGGAGTCAAGGACCACCTTCTCATAATATGCCTGTAGGTTTGACACCATTTCTTTGTTCGGTGCATTTCGTAACAATGTCTTCTCGTCAACCGCTTTTCCAATTGGGGGCAACCTCGATTATGAACAACCTAATCCTATGTAGGGTACTATTCCTACACAGGGGGCAAACCCAGGAACTTCTTCCGCATCAGGACCTTGGAATTCTTGGCAGGGATCAGTTCCCTCGTTAGGAATGTTAATCAAGGGAACCTCTTTTCACAACCAATGGAACCCCGGGAAAGGTGCAATACCTATGCCCATGAGATCAACATGGGGCAACCCTTCCCAAATTCCTTCGAATGTAATGCATGCCCAACCATCTACATCCTATTTCAGGAATCATATGATGATGTCTCCTCAAACGTAGAATCTGTATGCTGGTCATGGCCATGGTTTTTACCAGAACCCAAGCCAACAGCCTAACGTTTCCTGGCAACCTAGTGACAGTCAAAATCCAGGTTCCTTTTTCCATGGTTATCACCAATAACCCAAACTACATTTCCTACCAACCTTGCATTTGCCAAACTTAACAAGGTTGTTGAATGACCCTATTTGTCACAATCAGTGTTGGCCCCCTATGCCGATGAAGTTGCCTTCGGACATACCAAAGTTCGAATCCAAGCCTAACGAATATTCAGGATATCATGTGACTACTTTTCACCTTTGGTTCTCATCTAATTCATTGAAAGATGACTCCATATAGTTGCGATTGTTTCAACGTACTCTCATTGGGAGTGTTGCAAAATGGTACATTGAGCTCAAACGCTCAAGATACTCTTCCTTTGGTGAATTGGCAATGGCTTTCCTAAACCATTTCCAATTACTTGTGAGATATGACACTGGCACATAATTGCTAGCCAATTTCAAACAGATGAAAGCGGACCATATCTCTGATCACATCTGAGAATGGAGATGCTGGAAGAGTTTGATTAAGGTTTCAGTCCCACTAGAATTCCTGCTTGATTGGTCCCTTAAGTCTTTGGTCCCACAGTTATCCAAATACATCGCGACATTGGGAGTGTTTTCCGAAGAATATGCCATCATGAGAGCTCAACATCTTGAGATAATCTATTCTCAGTCTGGTTTATTGTACGAGATATTTCCAGATGTGCCACGATCAATAATTGATAAAACCAGATAGAGAGTTGGACCACATGCCGACGATATTGTTGGTTCAGCACAAACAAATCCCATTGAACAACTGACAAAGAAATTGCAGCAATTGTCCATACAACACACAGTGGCCAACTAGACAACTGTTATGGCTTCTCCCCCTACCCAAACGTCGGATGTACACAATGTGAAATCAAAAAATTCAAAGTCCACCCAATAGCCAGAGGGAAAGAATAAAAAACGTAAGAAATGTAAGGGGGATAAGAAACCCACTAATAATGTTGGTGGGGGAAACACCGAAAAATGGGAGGCAAAGTATCTTTGTAACCTATGCGTGGAAGACCACCTGACTCACCAATTCCCTCGACTTGCAGAGGCCCAAAAGTTTGTATAACAACAACAACCTGCTATGTTAACGAATCCATTTCAACATGGGAAACACCTAACCCAAGCCTCTACAAGCGCAGAAGGGGGAATTCAAGGACCCTCTCCATCTTCGACCAATCCTGCATCCATGAATGTGTATATGATGAAATTTGATGCTTTTATATCGACTAGAGTGCATGAATACATTAAGCCAAGCACCTCTGAGAAGGGTAAAGAAGATGAAATCCCATCTCTTCCTCTCTAGATAGAGAAGACTTTGGATGAAACATTGACACACATCCCAAAAGGTGTGTTCAAGAAAGCTTCTCACAACCCAAATGCAAGGGTTTCCCAGAACTATTCTGTGGTGGAGGATTTGTCTCAAACCCCTTTTGCAATGTCCTCTTTGGAGGTCCTCCAAAGATGCCCTTCCTAGAGGAAATCTTTGTTAGCTACTTTAGGATCCACTGAGACTTGTAATCTGGGTACAATCATGTTGAATATAACCGACTTAAAACCTTGTCTCCCTTATCATGTAGCATTTCAGATAATAGTGGCCTACCCCATGAAAAATTTTACTTGGAACATTTTCCACACGGTGGTTGATGAGGGTGCCTCGACATGCGTCATGTCGTTGGCATGTTGGAAGGCCATTGGCCAGCCCATTTTGTCTCCATCACCTATTCTTCTTACTGCTTTCAATGGGCATTCATTCCAACCACATGGAATCATCCATTCTTTCCCCATACAGTTAGGAGGGAAGATCGTGTGCATCAAAGTAGAAGTAGTCGACGGATCCCTTGACTACAATCTCTTGTTAGGTAAAAGTTGGACCTATCCCATGCAGGCAGTGGTTGCTACAGTTTTTCGGGCCTTTTTATTTCCACACGAGGGTCGGATCGTGACCATTGATCAATTATCCTTCTCCCAACCTGACCCTTCATTGGGGGAATCCGCGGTCCCAATGATTGATAATCCTCAATTGGGCGTCGTCAACATAGGAGTTGGTTTGTGCCCACCTTTTATGGGTACTTTCGATTACCTACCTCCTCAAGGCAATGTCAAGCTCATATCAGACCACCACAAGGTTGACATTTTCCACGTTTCATCGTTTCGCATGACTTACTTCAACGATCTGTGGATTCTTCCTTCCCCATCAGCCACGATGGAAGGGAAAAGTCACCATGGTATGTCCATGCCCTTGTCCATGGCCTAAGTAGTGTAATCTTTAGTCCAGCAAGCTTCAGCTGACACCGATCCAACTCCTGCACAAGAGTTATATTTGATTCCATAGCCTATTTGGGCTCAAGGTTCTCTCGTTGATACCGATTTGTTAGACTTAATATTTCCCTCAAACAAAGCAATTATTGAAGCAATGACTAGTCTAGACAAACCCTAGGATGATCTCCATCATAGATCATAATTCCTCCCAGAGTTAAGTAAAATTGAAGTAGGGCAATTCACCTTGAATATGAATGAGATAGGTCTTGTCCTCTCAATCCCTTGGCTACACATGAGTTTTATGTCGAGGGTAATATGGAAACCATCACTGAAACTATACCGATTAATATCTCCAGAAACCCTGGCATTGTGGAGAATGTTTTCGTTGGAGCTGACTGTTCCCCCAAAGAGATTCAAATCTACACAGAATTATTTAAAGAATTATGTGACATTTTTGCCTGGTATTATGAGTAAATTCCAGGCATTGATCCAAAAATAGTTGAACAAGAAATCACAACTTATCCCGATGACAAGCCAGTTTGACAGAAGCTTCATCCAGTTAATCCCAGGAAAGCAACAACTATTAAGGTTGAAGTAGAGAAACTGCTTAAAGCAGGTTTTATCTATCCTGTCCATTTGACCCAATGGATGTCAAACCTCGTGTCGGTCAACAAGAAATAGGGCACGATTGGTGTATGTACGGACTTCCATGATTTGAACAAGGCATGTCCAAAAGATAATTTTCCCACACCATTCATTGACCATATAGTCGATGAATGTGCAGGTTGCGAGGCCTTTTCTTTCATGGATTTTTTTTTGGGATATAATCAGATACAAATCAAACCCGAAGACCAGCACAAAACTACATTCATTTGTCCATGGGGTACATTTTCCTATCGTAAGATGCCTTTTGGTCTCAAAAATGTTGGAGATACCTTCTATCGGGCAATGTCTTTTACTTTCCATGATCTCAAGCATATATTCGAAGCCTATTTAGATGATTTAGCATCACGCTCTCGTAAGAGAGATGATCATCCCACACACCTCCAACTTAATTTTGAGCGATGTCGCTACTTTTGGATTCACTTGAATCCCAACAAATGCAGTTTCTGCATGACGTTGAGTTGTTTGTTAGGTTTCATAGTGTCAACAACAGGGATCATGGTCGATCCTCTTAAGGTTGAAGAAATAGTTCAGTTGCATCCCCCACGTACAATCCTTCAACTTCAGAGTCTAAAAGGAAAAGCGAATTTTTTGCAGCGTTTCATCGCAAACTATGTCGAGATTACAAAGGGATTTATGTGCTTACTAAAGAACGACATTCCTTTTCATTGGGACGATGTTGCTCAACGTTCTTTCGAAGTGTTGAAATGCGCCCTCAAAATTGCCCCTCTACTTTGGCCACCTAATTATAACAAAGATTTCTTATTATACTTGGTTGTGGAAAAGTCAACCATCGACATGGTGTTAGTTCAGGAGGATGATTTACTCTCAGAATATGTGATTTATTACCTAATCCAAGGCCCGGTTGGACTGGAACTAAATTATTCTCATATCGAAAAACTTGCGTTGGCAGAAATCCATGGTGTCCAATGGTTCCATCATTGTGTTTTGTTTCACAAGACCACCATCATTGTCGTTTTGAATCCGTTTCAATACGTGTTGACACGTGTTAATGTTTTATGCCATTATTATAGTTCTTTGCATTTCATTAGATAAGAGAATAATAAGAACAAGATCACTGAGAAATACACATTCACAAGAGACACGACATTTATCCTGGGAAACCCTCTAGGGGAAGAAAACCCAGCAAAAACTTCCTTATCATAAATGGCTTATACAATGTTCAAGAGATAACTCAAACCAATACAGAAAGTCCTCCCCAAGAGATGTGCCACTCTTCTTCTCCTCTCTCCAATTTCTAATTGTAGCTTGCCTCATAAGAGAATGAGCAAGTGAGTGTGTGTAAGAAGTGAGGCACTAGCCTCTTATTTATATCAACCTAGCATGTGTGAAAGGTCATTATCTGGCAGGGCCGACCTCTCACTCTGGGTGGGTAAACCCACCTTTAATTAATTTTGGGTCTTCCACTATAACTGCTAAGGCCGACTTCTTATTCTTCCCTTTGTAATTGTCCGATGACCAATCCGCAAAAGGGGATTTGGTCCTTATAAAATTACTGACATGATTAATCCTCAATGGAGATTAATCCAATAACAATAATAATAATAATGACATGATTAATCCGCAATGGGTATTTAATCCAATAATAATAATGACATGATTAATCCACAATGGGGATTTAATCCAATAAAAAAATAATAAGAATAATGCTCTTCGTAGTTACATTATTTCAACACTCCCCCTTAACAAGAAGGGTATTCTTCATCAGCATCAGATGAGAGAGGTCTGCATCATCAGTGGCATCTGGAGGATAGTATCGTCAATATCATCTTGAACCATTGTCTATCACATTTACGAGTCATTGAAATATTTCTTCATCAGCAGCATCATCATTTTCGAAAGAATGATATCATCATCTGCATCAAATATATATCAGTAAAAATGATACCTCATCACAACACTATGCTAGCACATCACAGTACTACACTATCTCAATGTCACAGTGGTTAAGTTGGTAGCTCAGTGTCAGTCACATCTTGCTTTACATCTAACAACTAGGTCAGAAACAAGTAATATCATCATCTCGCTTTACGTCTAAAAATTAGGTCAGAAGCGAGGAATCACAGCGTCATGCTTTACATATAACAACTAGGTCAAAATCATGACTCATCTTTCTTTATGTCTAACAACGAGGTCAAAATCAAGGAATCACAGTGTCATGCCTTACGTCTAACAACTAGGTCAGAAGCAAGGAATCGGCAACGTTATGCTTTACGTCTAACAACTAGGTCAGAAGCATAACTCATCTTGCTTTATGTCTAACAATGAGGTCAGAAGCAAGGATCACACAACATCATGCTTTACGTCTAACGGCGAGGTCAGAAGCATGACTCATCTTGCTTTACGTCTAACAACTAGGTCAGAAGCAAGGAATCAGTGGTGTTATGATTTACATCTAACAACTAGGTTAGAAGCATAGCTCATCTTGCTTTACGTCTAACAACGAGGTCAGAAGCAAGGATCACATGGCGTCATGCTTTATGTCTAACAACGAGATCAGAAGCATGACTCATCTTGCTTTACATCTAATGGTGAGGTCAGAAGCAAGGATCACACAATGTCATGCTTTACGTCTAATAGAGAGTTCAGAAGCATGACTCATCTTGCTTTACATCTAACAGCGAGGTCAGAAGCAAGGAATACATCTACTCGCCCTTTCAGGGAAGGTCCTTTCAGACAGTACCAAGCTTATCACAAAAGTGTTCAAACTTTACACGATATAGAGGCTTAGTCATTACATCAGCAACCTGTTCATCTGTGCTAATGTACTAGAGCTTCAAGACTCCTTTCTGTACCATGTCACGGATGAAATGATAGTGGATCTCTATGTGCTTTGACCTATCGTGGAACACAGGATTCTCTATCATTTTAATACAACTTTGATTGTCAAATAGAATCGCGGTTGCTCTCATCTCCAAATCAAATAGGCATGTCAGCAACTTTCGAAGCCATATAGCTTCACAGCTAGCAGAACATGCGGTAATGTACTCTGCTTCCACTGTGCTGAGAGCAATACTGGATTGCTTCCTACTCTGCCATGAGATCATAGCTGATCCCAAACTGAAACAACATCTGGAAGTGCTTTTTCTGTCAGCAACACTTCCTGCCCAATCTGCATCAGTACATCCACTCAGTGAGAATTCATGATCTCCATCATAGCTGACACCATAATCCATTGTACCTTTAAGGTACCTCATCACATGTTTTGCAGCCACTAAATGAACACGTCTGGGCACTACCAGAAACTGACTCAAGGTGTTCACTGCAAAACAAATGTTTGGTCTGGTGTTCGTCAGGTACATCAACGATCCAATAATTTGTCTGTACAGAGTGGCATCTATCAAATCTGATAAAGTATCGACCAACAACTTCATCTTTCCTTCCATGGGAGTATTCATGGACTTGCATTATAGCATGTCGAATCTCTTTAAGATTTCGACCGTGTACTTCCCTTGGTTAAGGAAGATTCTCTCTGGACTTTGCCATACCTCAAGGCCTAAGAAGTAATGCATTACACCAAGGTATTTCATTTCAAATTCTACAGCAAGTATTTGTTTACATTCAACGATGAGCTTTTCTTCTCCTGTTAAGAATAAGTCATCCACATACAGTAGAATTATTACTAGTTCATTCTCCATGATCTTGAAGTAGAGATTTGAATCTGCTTTACTCTTGGTAAAGCCCAAGATCGTCAAGAAACTATATATACGACCATACCAAGCTCTGGGAGCTTGCTTTAATCCATATACGACTTTCTTCAATCGACATACATGAGACTTCCTGTCTTCCACCTCAAATCCTTTGGGTTGCTCTATGTACACTTCCTCTTCAATAACACCATTCAGGAAAGTTGTCTTCACATCCATCTGTTGCACCTTCCATTTCATCTTAGAAACAAGAGCTATAATGGTTCTGATCGAAGTGTATCTGGCCACATGAGTGAATGTCTCTTCATAGTCGATTCCTTCCTTTTGGGAAAAGCCACGAGAGAAAAATCTTGCTTTATATTTCTCAATACTTCCATCAGCAGCATGTTTTATTTTGAAGAGCCATCTGTAGGATACCCCATCTTTATTCTTTGATCTGGGGACTATTTCCTATACATCATTCTTTATTATGGATTGGTATTCCTCTGTCATGGCATCTGCCCATTCCTTCTTCTGGATGGCCTCTTCAAATCATGTGGGTTCTTCATCAAGTAGATTGCACATCAAAGTTGTTTAACTGGAGAATGGATTTGGTCTCTTCACCTGTCTCATGGTTCCTTCTGAAACACCATACTTCTCTCCATCTTGAATAATATCTCTTGCCCAAGAGGGCTTTCTTTTATGGGAGAAGTTCATTTGAGGAGGTTCTTGGACTTCTGTTATATCATGATCTTCAGGAGTCTCCTCATCAGGGGAAGTTACGATTTCCCTTACAGGTTTTGCAACTCTGGGAACTTCCCTCATGGATTCTGTAGTCCTGGGATTTACAGGTTCCTCTTCATACATTTCTTCAAGATGGAATCTTCTTGATTTATTAAGTGTTGCTTCTTCATCAAAGGTCATGTCCCTGCTAATCCCAATATGGCAGTGACCAAGTATGTATATTCTGAAGGCCTTGGATACCTCACAGTATCCCACGAATATTCCCTTCTTTCCGGAGGGCTTCAACTTGTTTATTTTCTCTTTTGGTATATGGATAAACACTGGACAACCAAATATTTTGAGATGGCTTACCTCTGGATTCTTTCCGATGAACATCTCTTCTAGGGTCTTGAACCCAAGTGCACTATGGGATAGTCTATTCTTCACATAAACAACTGCCATAGTTGCTTCTACCCATAAGCACATAGAAAGATCTTGATCGTGAATCATGGTCTTCACAGCTTCCATAATCGTTTTGTTCTTCCTTTCAGCAACACCATTTTGTTGGGGATTATAGGGAGTAGTTAGTTCCCTCTTGATCCCGACATCTATGCAGAAGCTTACAAACTCCTTCGAGGTATATTATCCTCCATTATCTGATCTGAGTATCTTAATCTTCCTTACAGAGAGGTTTTCTATCAAGGCTTTGAATTCCTTGATCTTGCTGAACACTTCAAATATATCCAGGTCTTTTATGAGAATAATCATTAATGAATGATACATAGTATACATACCCATTAATGGAGGATGATGGCATTGGGCCACATACATCTGAGTGAATGAGTTCTAGGAATCCTTCTGCCTTGTTGTCCCTCTTCGAAAACGGGTTCTTGATGTTCTTCCCTTGTGCATATCCATCGCATACGCCTTCATGGTCACCTTTGAGTTCTGGTAAACCTGTGATAGCTTTTCATATGTATGGTAGCACCTTGTAGTTGATGTGAGCTAATATTCTAGAGTTCACATGGATTCTTCAATAGCGTGGGTCATGGTAGCTTCTGAGTGACCCACCTTCTTCTTTTCCACTGATGATTGCTTCATTTATGATTTCTTCTTTAGCATGTTACCTTCTGCAACCTTTGCTATAGCTTCTTCATGTGACCTAGAGCAAGGTCAACAAAACAACAAGCAAGAATAATATCCTTCTTGATAATATAAAGAAATAGCACTAACAATCATCAAAATATCTCCTTTAGAGATTATTACGTATAATTTTTCTAAAGCAAGGATTAAAGGTAAGGAATACAATACAAAATGAGGTCAACACTCTCATAGTGTTGTGACCAAGCATTCTTCCATGGTAACCTGGAACTAACACACAAGGTTTCTCCTAGAGGATATGTTAGTTGTGTCAGGTAAAGAATATACCTCTATATTCTCACATGTTATCAAGTATAATACTTTAGGACGATTGCTATCTCAACTAAAGTCATCAACTTGTCATGTGTACCTTTGAATCTTGATTAATAAAACCTGAAGTCTTGTCCTCAAGAGTGAGTGCTTACTTTTCTTCCAAGTCTCCTTCACTCAAGTGACGAGTACTTTCTTCAACCTATCTACTAAGAAAATATGATATCTTGACAAAAAGTTGGGTTAGAGGATAAGCTCTATGATCAACTTTTAATCCTTCTAATGATTTGATCATAGCTTCAACATGCAACACTGATCAAGATAATTTCATAGCAAATAGATGCATATTAGAATAATCACACCTGGGTTGCATCATTCCTCTGAATGTGTTGGATCTTGAGATCCTTCTGGATCTATGGCAAAAGATCCCTTCTCCTGCAAATAATCTTTACGGTTTAACCATTAACCATACGTGAGTACATACCTCGGATAGCATTTGCAGGTAGTGGATCCATCTGGTAGCAGCGGTAATCATTACCAAAAACTTCAAGAGTGATTGCAACTAGTTCTGCGGCTACAACTGCAACAGGTATTGCAACTGCAACTACAACAGGTACTGCAACTGCAACTGGTTCTGAGACTGCAACTGCAACTGCAAATTAGGGTTTTATGAGGAAACCCTAATTTTTCAAACTTCAAATTTTGAAATTCTGATCCAGGGGATAGGTGCGCTGAGCTAAGGCGAGTTAGTTGGTGCAGTCAGATTTTTGAAAATCCAAATTTCACCCCTTCAAATCTGATTTGCGGATTTCTGGACTGGTGCTTCTGGTTTTCTGGTACTTCTGGTACATTGGTTTTCTGGTTTTCTGGTACTTTGTGAAACTAGGGTTTCACTTTCCGGGAGATCTAGCCACTGAAAAGGTGTTCTCTAAGTGACAAAATGATCCTTGGGGGAGGGCACAACTTTCTAGGAGGTTATGGAGATGAAAATATATACTTTTGAAAAACCCTAATTTTTGGGTACGGTAACAGTGACGTTTTTCCGCTTGTGAAATATGCTTCCTTTAGGTTGGCTCTGATACCATGTTCATTTTTTAAGCCATTATTATAGTTCTTTGCATTTCATTAGATAAGAGAATAATAAGAACAATATCACTAAGAAATACACATTCGCAAGAGACACATCATTTATCTTGGGAAACCCTCTAGGGGAAGAAAACCCAGCAAAAAATTCCTTATCATAAATGGCTTATACAATGTTCAAGAGATAACTCAAACCAATACAGAAAGTCCTCTCCAAGAGATGTGCCACTCTTCTTCTCCTCTCTCCAACTTCTAATTACAGCTTACCTCATAAGAGAATGAGAAAGTGAGTGTGTGTAAGAAGTGAGGCGCTAGCCTCTTATTTATATCAACCTGGCACATGTGAAAGGTCATTATCTGGCAGGGCCAACCTCTCACTCTGGGTGGGTAAACCCACCTTTAATTAATTATGGGTCTTCCATTATAACTGTTGGGGCCGACTTCTTATTCTTCTCTTTGTAATTGTCCGATGACCAATCCGCAAAAGGGGATTTGGTCCTTATACAATTACCGACATGATTAATTCTCAATGGGGATTAATCCAATAACAATAATAATAATAATGACATGATTAATCCACAATGGAGATTTAATCCAATAATAATAATGACATGATTAATCCACAATGGGGATTTAATCCAATAACAAAATAATAATAAGAATGCTCTTTGCAGTTACATTATTTCAACAAAATGATGGGTAATCGGCGGAAAGATCAGTAGATGGATAGTTTTCCTTCAGGAATTTGACTTAGATTTCGTTTTACCGAAATCCAAAAATTCACTGGTCTTCGCAGAACTCATCTCGAAACTTCTAGTAGAGTTAGATGATGTTATGCCTGAAGAGTCGCTTATTAGAGGAGATATGTTTTTGATCGCATCTTAAGATCCTTGGTACGGAGATATACTTGTCTATCTCTAGACTTTGAAGTGCCCCACCTCTGATTCTCACGATGAACGTCGCCACATACGCCATCAGGCTAAGAATTATCTCATACTCAAAGATATGTTTTATAGACGAGGTGTAGACTGCATCCTGCGTCGATGTCTCACTCATGAAGAAGAAGTTATCATGCTTAACAATTTCCATACTGGACCATGTGGAGGTCATTTGTTTGGGTTGGAAACAACCCAAAAGATATTATGATCTGGTTACCTCTGGCCAACGTTAATCAAATATTGTATCAAATCGGTCAAGAAGTGCCACTCGTGTCAGATTTTCTCTCGGAAGATGACAGAACATCTCGTTCCCATGTTTCCTATCATCACAGTTGGTCCCTTCACCAAGTGGGGGATTCATTACACTACATGCAACCTTCCTTCAGAAAGGGGGCACCATTATATCATTGTAGCCATAGTCTACTTCATGAAGTGGGTCGAAGATATGCCAACGTTTAAAGATGATGGAGAGACTGCATCTTTTTTTTTATTTAACCAGATAATAGCAAGGTTTGGCGTCTCAAGAGAGATTGTCACTGACCATGGTAGTCACTTTCAGAACCAAATGATGACCAAATTAACATCAAATCTTGGGTTGCAGCAAGAACATTCGTCTCCCTACTACCCCCAAGTGAATGGTCAAGTGGAAGATGTAAATAAATCTCTTAAGACTATCCTACAACGAACGATCAATTCAGCAAAGTCAAATTGGCATTTTATGTTATACTCGGCATTATGGGCTTACCGAACATCTGTTAAGACTGCAACCGGTTTCTCACCTTTTCAACTCGTTTACAGGCTAGAAGCAGTCTTGCCCATAGAATGTCATATCCCACCCCTAAAGTTGGCAGTACAATTTCTGCTAGACACTTCTCAACTTTAAGAGCAGTTATTATACCTGGAGCAGCTCAATGAGTAGCATCATGATGCGGCCCTGGCCAACAAGGCTCACAAACAAAAAGTCAAGTGTCAATATGATCAGTCTGTTCCTCCATGGATTTTCTCTAAAGGCGACCTTGTCCTGGTCTATGACCAGGATAAGGACTCCCTGGGGGCAGGAAAATTCAAACCCAGGTGGTTCAGACATTTCACCGTAAAGGAGGTTCTAAAAAATGGTGCTTATTGTCTGGTAGACTTTGAAGGGAATGCTTTGGCGGAGCCTAGAAATGGGCTCTACCTCAAGAAGTATTACTCATAGGTAGGTCACCTTGGATAACTTTTTGTAACATATGTAGTCTTTGTACTATTACTTTATGGTTTCTTTTGGTTTTATGGACATATCATTTTTTATGTTATCTTCTGTCACTGTGGCAGATGTCAAGTGAATCAGAGGTGTTCATTGGGTACGCAGATGGCGCTAGCTGGCACAATCGGAGGCTTGCCTCTACAACTTGGGTAATTTTTACACCTCAGGGCTAGTTATTATATTCAGGAGCCATATGTTTAGGTGACACTGTTGTGGTGGAAAATCCCCCTACGAACTAGCACTTAGGGTTATTTTATGCATGCAGATGAGACCGTAAGAATCCTACTTTCTACCGTCGTCCCAGTCCTAATCCCCATTTATTTTAAGAAAATACATGGTTAAATGAACATACCTTGTTCCAGATGTTCGATGTCGATCCTTCCTCACGCTTGATCGCTTGCTAAAAGCTATCATCCCAAGACTGAACTGCATACAAAATAAGAAACAAACTCTACATGCATTTGTTCTACATATTAATGGGTTAGAGATTCAAACATATATTCACTAAACTATGAAGAACTCATATAGTGGGACGGGAAAAGAATTTCTTTATTATTAACTTCAATGAATCAACTTACAATGTCGAGACTAGAAACTGCTCCATGAACCTGATCCTGGGCTCCTCTTCAAATGTCCTCCAACTTATTTTCTTTGTATCTCTCTTTGCACAAGGATGGCTAAAGGGTTGGGACAATGGGAATGTGCAATTGGGTAGAGTTTCTTTACTCTTATTCTCCTCTTCCAAATGGGACCCCTAACCCTTCTTTTATAGGCTAGAAGAAGCTAGGTATTTGGATGAATCCTCGGCCATGCATGGTCTAGAGTTTCAGTTAACTCACCCAAAGTTGTGTGTTCCATCAACAACTTTCCTTTTTTTGTGCTTTTGTAGGTACACACAAGTTGTTTTGGGTCAGAGAGCATGTACACACATGCAATAATGGAGTAGGGCACGTGGGCCTTTATAAAAGAGGTTTTTTAAAGAGTTGTTCAACAGTGCTTTGGAAAAGAAGGGATCTGAGATGGCCTGATGCCAAGTAAGCATGTATGGTAAAAATTAGGGTTATAACAGATGCTCCCTAATGTGTGAGGTCATAAGAGAATCTGATGGCTGAAATACATTACCAATATTTATTGATGTGCTGAACAAGTGAGCCCAGGGACCAGGAACTGGGAGGCGTTGTCTGCAAAATAACAAATGTCTCACCGATGAGGGCATACCCATGCTCGCGATAAAATAGAATCATGGCTACCAATCAAATACACTGTAGATCCATGTCAAATAACTATATAAAGTGTATCCGCGAACAATACACAGCGGAGCTACATCTCGAAATCAAAAAGATATACATATAGAGTATCCATCTTCTAGAAGCTGATACAGCCTAATGGCTGGAGATGAGATCTTCAGAGCTCGAGAAACAACTTCAAAATCTTCAAAATTCAAGGTAGGAGTGTAATATGAGTCTAATACTTTACTACCCAGAGGTCTTTGATGGTGTGTCGATCATGGACTAGATAATATTGACGATCAGACTGAAGGCTTCATTGATTTCGAATAAGGACTTGATTGGACATTCAAGATGGCCAAGTATGAGGGAAAGAGACAAATTGCAGAGGGTCCGACTCAGGCTTGGTAGAAACTTCCCTTGGACAACAACACGACAAATGATGAGACTTATGCATCATGGCATTAATCATAAGTTTACGAAGCAGGAGGCAACGCAAACTCTCCCTATCTTTGGAAGAATAACCAAACAGAGGAGGACACAACTCTATGTAGCAAGAACAACTTTCTAAGGTCGTATTACATCCAATAGTTTGACAAACAAACGAATAGATGTGATTTATCCAAGGGTGACTCATTATGCTACCAATAAATAAAATACTTTTCCCTTCCTCTTTTTGGGGTATATTTGATTTTTTTGTCTTTTTTCAATAATTTTGGAAAAAGAATAAAAGAATGTTACGTTACAAAGGAGAATCGAGTGTCGCAAATATACTAGTTCCAAGCGCATGGAACACAGGGATGTTCAGGGCAAAGAGACATATGCAATAAAAGGACACTTCGTAAAAGTCCTCCAGGGGCCAAAGGTGTCAAGACGCAGAGGTAAAATGCTACAGGGCTTGCGTATAAGGCATGCTTCAGATGGTTCAGTTGAGAGCAACATGGAGCCGACATTAGGCCAAAGATGAGGGTATGCAAATGTGATTAATAAGACACATAATGGTAACATCCTTCGATGTAATTTTAACGAGCCCAGAGAAGGTAAGCTAGGTGGTTTTTCATATTTAGAGAGTCTGAAAAAACATAAAAGGAGACTCCATTGGGGTACCTTTTTCGAAGATAGTCTAGTCGGTTCGAAAAAAGGGTAAACTAGCACCGACATGACGTCTATTCAAAACCATTTTAATGAGTGTGATAAGGACAAGATCACTCAGCCATTTTTTCATTTTTAAGGAGTCTAAAAAAATCTTAACTATGGACTCCATCAGGAATGTTCTTCTGGACCAGTTTAACAAGTGTGAAAGTATAAGGTCACTCGACGATCTTTTCAATTTTAGGGAGTCTGAAAAGAGCTTAACAATGGACTTCGAGGGGGCTCCTTTTTCATAACTTTAGTCCGTCGGGCCCGAAAAAGGGGTAAAATTATACCTGAGGGTACTCTTCTAGAGAACTGAAGTTCCATAGAGTATACCTTTATTCGTACAGTTGACCATCCGGACCGAAAAAGGGGTAAACTACCACCGAACAGACGTGACTTCAAATTTCAGTTTAACGAGCGTGAAAGGCCACAAGATTGCTCAAAAATATTTTCATCTTTAGAGGGTCTGAAAAGGGCTTAAAAGAAGACCCGTTATATATTTTGGGAGTCCTGAGGGTGAGGTCAAGAGGGAAAAAGGAATCATGCAAATGAGGCTTAAACTTGTAATCAGAAAAAACAACAAGGACTCTCGAGCCTACAATGATTAGAGACAACATGGATACCATAATGCAACCAGGATCTACCTAGGGCGTCCATGTTCCTGTAAGATCTACCACCAAGTCGAGACACTTCTAAAGTAACTAGGATGGTTCCATGTCACAACTTGATGGGATCGATCCTATGGCAAAGGAAAAAGAAAACAAGATACAAAAGTCAGGGTAGAAACCTAACCTATATGCTCAAGTTGATCCTCGGAAAAAAAAATCACGGACCATCGAAAATTACCCAAAACTCCAAAAAACTATCCCGACACCCGATCATATCCCTCCCATGCAACTCCTGAATCACTCTAAATGATTTTTGGTTTAAAGAAAATGATAAGGGAGGCCAAAAAAGTGACAAAAAGAGGCCAAAAATTCTATAAATAGAAGTTGGTAGCTCATTATCACCATTGTTGATTTGGAAATTGAATCTGGAGCCAAAAGACCCCCTTTGTCAAAAGCAGTGATTCTGGGAGCTACAGTGGATCAAACGAACTTTTTTCTGGACCAAGTAATTACAAACTCTCTTATCTTTCATTTTAAGTCTTTATTTTTGCATTGGGTTTCATTTTTTAGGGGGGCATCGACCTTTAAAAGGTCAGCCCTAGGTCCACGCGGGTTGTCGTAGGATGGGCCGTGTGTATATTTGGGCAAAGTAAACTCTACACGTGTGTACACATGACTGCCACTATTATAGCCCACGTGGACCCCCTTATTGAATGAAAAAGACTTAAAAATCAAGGGTTAACTCTCTTGAACCTTGGTGTTTTGCAGGATGTATGTCCACTGGAGAGAAAAAGAGCATGAAGAGGTTAGTGAGTTGGTCGGGGAAGATCCCAATGCTGTGGCTGCTTTGATGCAATGTGGGTTACTCAAGTTTTTCCTATGTCCTTTTATGCAGGCAAAACCTAGGCTACTAAATGCCTTGGTTGACTACTGGCATCTGGATGTAGAGGCATTCATGTTAGAGGGGCAGTCACTGGTGCCCATGACCGAGGACATTTATTTTTTGACTGGCCTCTCCCGGAGAGGGGAACCAATCAACTTCCAGAATTTTCCTTCGAGGCTGCATAACATAACGGAATTGATAGGTCTATATTGTGCGGATGATACAGATTGCTCGGGCTCGCAGGTGCCCATAAGAAAGATCATTGACTTATCGCTACAGGTGATAGTTTTTCTTAATGGGTAAATCACTGGTTCTGCAGTTCTACATCAGGCATCCCATGCATAGATGAACTGTTCAGTCCAGTGCTTAAATGCACAAATTGTTTATTGGAGTACCACATTGCTTGAGTTTATGAAGAGGATGTTGACAGATTGTAGTTTGTGGACACAAACGAACTTTGGGTTTGGGACCATTCTATGCTCGTTTGTTTTTTAGAGAGTTCTGAGTTTTAGTCCTCGAGTAGTGGTATGAGGACATCAGGCCTCTCTTCTTGCTATGTGTAGATGGGCAGTATTACTACCATGACAGGGTGGTGGAAGGACCAATGAATCCTTCGACAATGACTTCTTCACGTGGTTTTCATGATAGATCCTGGTTATAGAGGATTACCCCTATCTTGTGATTGATTTCTCAAGAGACCTTAAGATACCAGTAACTCCTGGTGAGGAGTGAGGAGAGATGGGTAAGTCTCCACCTTTGTAGTTTTTTTTTTGTTAAACATATGTAATTTTTATGTTGTTTTTGTTATATATATCATTTTTTTTGTTATGCCAAAGTATTTTACGAATGGGACCAGTGCGACCGGCTGACTATGTGAGGAACAAGCGTCATCCCCGACCAGGGGCTGCACCTACTGCCACAAGGGGACTAGCAATAGCAGGAGATCTTCCAGCCAGGGAGGCTGAGAGGGTATTGAGATGAGTTGAGAAAAAATTTACTGCACTCACTCACATGGTCCCTATGGTAGAGATTAAGGACCTGCCACCATCTATGCAGCCTCATGTAGTGGGGGCACCATGGACATGGGTCTGGTTGTTTCGGCATTTAGCCAACGCTGTTGATTAGTATAATAGGGCCCATAGGCCCTGACCTTAGCTAGACATTTTATGTGCCACGAGCACTACTTGTATATATTTTTTGAGGGAATAAGCCCCATGACTCGTTATTAGTCATATTTTTGAGGCACTTGTTTCCATCTATGTAGTCTAGTTACTTTATGATATTATATATGGTTTTTTTATGTCTTTTGTGTCGTATGGATCATGTGTGAAAAAAATGTATTTGCATGTTTATGTGAATGTTCTTTCATATGTGTGCAAGATGCCAATCTAAAATTTGATTAGCTAGAGTATCTATAACTTGGTTTAATCTCCTAGGAACATGAAAATATGTAATATAATCAAAGTTTCATTCTAAGAGACATACCCGAAGGAATCATCGGTGCAAAGTTTGATCATGGACCTAGTATACTCTGTTTAACTGAGACACAACCAACTGAGCGTCGAGATAGACCCAGAGATGAGAGATACCAAATGACAAAGAGTCACGAAGCAACTCAATAACTACACTATACTCGACGACATTGTTTGTGGTGTCACCTAAGAATATGCCTCTGGAAGATAATAACTGGCCTTGAGGTGTAAAGATTACCCAAGTTGTGGAGGCAAGCCTCCGAGTGTGTTGGCTAGTACCGTCTACATACCAAATGAATACCTCAGAATCGCTTAACATCTACCACAGTGAAAAAAGATAACATCAATGACACGTCCATAACACTAAAAGAAACTAGAAAGTAATAGTACAAATACTATACATATGTTACAAAAAGTTACCCACGGTGACCTGCCTATGAGTAATACTTCTTGAGGTAGAGCCCATTTCTAGGCTCTGCCAAAGAATTCCCTTCAAAGTCAACCAGATGATAAGTGCCCTTTTTTAAAACATCTTTTATGATGAAAGGTCTGAACCACATGGGTTTGAATTTTCCTTCCCCCAAGGGGTCCTTATCTTGGTCATAGACCAGGACAAGGTCGCCTTCAGAGAAAATCAGAGGATGAACGAACCTATCATAATGACACTTGACCTTATGTTTGTGAGCCTCGTTGGCCAGGGCCACATCACGACACTGCTCATTGAGTTTCTCAAGGTATACTAACCTTTCTTCAAGTGGAGAAGTGTCTAGCAATAATTGTACTGCCAACTTTAGAGATGGGATCTGACATTCGATAGGCAAGACTGCCTCCAGCCCGTAAACGAGTTGGAAAGGTGAGAAACCGGTTGTAGTCTTAACATATGTTCTGTAAGCCCATAATGCCGAGTATAACATCAAATTCCAATTTGACTTGGTTGAGTTGATCGTTCGCTGTAGAATGGACTTAAGAGTCTTGTTCACAGCTTCCACCTCACCATTTTCTTGGGGGTAGTAGGGTGACGAATGTTCTTGCTGCAACCCAAGTTTTGACATTAACTTGGTCATCGTCTGGTTTTGAAAGTGACTACCATGGTCAATTACAATCTCCCTTGGGTTGTCAAACCTTGCTATTATTTGGTTGAATAAAAAGAGAGTTGCAGTCTCTCCATCATCTTTAAACGTTGGCATAGCTTCAACCCACTTTGTGAAGTAGTCTATAGCTATGATGATATAGTGGTGCCCCTTTACTAAAGGAGGGTTGCATGTAGTGTAATCAATCACCCACTTGGTGAAGGGACCAATTATGATGACAGGAAACATGGGAGCGGGATGTGCCCTCATCTTCCGAGAGAAGATTTGGCACGGGTGGCACTTCTTGACTGATTCGATACAATCTTTGATAAGTATCGGCCAGAAGTAACCTGCTCGTAGAATCTTTTGGGTTGTTGCCAACCTAGAGAAATGACCGCCACAAGCTCCGGTATGGAAATCATTAAGCATGATAAATGCTTCTTCGTGAGTGAGACATCGGTGTAGGATGCAGTATACACCTCTCCGATACAATGTATCATCGAGTATGAGATAATTCTTTGCCTGATGGCGTATGCGTCAACGCTCATCACGAGAAGTAGTGGTGGGGCACTTCAAAGTCTAGATATAGATAATTATATCTCCATACCAGGGATCTGAAGAGGTGATCAAAAACATACCTCCTCTGATAGGCGACTCTTCGGGCACGAGATCACCTGACTCAACCGGAAGTTCTAAAATAAGTTATGTGAAGACCAATGACTTTTTGGATTTCGCTGAAATGAAATCTAAGTCAAAATCCTGGAGGATGATGATCCATCAATTGATCTTGCCACCTATTACTCATCGTGTCAACATGTACTTAAATGGATTCATGACAGCAATGACAATGGTCTTGCAAAACATAACATAATGACGAACCCGTTGAATAGCATGGACTACTACCAACATAAGTTTTTTAATATGAGAATAATTGAGTTCTGGTCCTACAAGGCCTCGGCTCGGGTAATAGATAACATATTCTGAGAACAAGTCATCTTCCTAAACTAAGACCATGCTAATGGTTGACTCTGTTGCAACCAGATATAATAAGAAATCCTTGTTATAGTTAGGTGGTCGTAGCAGAGGGGCAGTTGTGAGTGCATGTTTCAATGCGGCGAAAGAGCATTGAGCGACATCGTCCCAATAAAAAGGAACGTCTTTTTTAAGTAAGTTCATAAATCCCTTGGTGATCTCG
Organism: Picea engelmannii; assembly: GCA_009831015.1. Classification (NCBI taxonomy): domain Eukaryota; kingdom Viridiplantae; phylum Streptophyta; class Pinopsida; order Pinales; family Pinaceae; genus Picea; species Picea engelmannii. Next base: position 399,571 of record ML781919.1, on the reverse strand, counting down.
TCATAGTTAGCAATAAAGCATCTTAGAAAATTCACCTTGCCCTGTAGAATCTGAAGTTGAAGGATTGTGCGTGGGTGGGGGGAAACTGAATTATTGCCTCAACCTTGAGCAGATCGACCATGATCCCTATTGTTGACACTATGAAACCTAACAAACATCCTGAAGTTACGCAAAAGCTGCACTTGTTTGGATTCAAGCAAATCCAGAAGTAGAAACAACGCTCAAAGATAAGTCGGAGGTGTGTGGGATGATCCGTTCTCTTGTGAGATTGAGATGATAAATCATCTAAATAGGCCTCAACTATATGTTTGAGGTCATGGAAAGCAAAATACATGGCCCGCTGAAAGGTGGCTCCATCATTTTTGAGACCAAAAGGCATCTTACGATATGAAAATGTACCCCATGGACAGATGAATGTTGTTTTGTGTTGGTCTTCAGGTTTTATTTGTATTTGGTTATATCCCAAAAAACCATCCATCAAATATAAGGCCTCGCAACTTTCACATTCATCAATTATCTGGTCGATGAATGGTGTGGGAAAATTATCTGTGGGACAGGCCTTGTTCAAATCATGGAAGTTTGTACATACATGAATTGTGCCTTGTTTTTTATTGACCGGCACGGGGTTTGACACCCATTGGGTCAAATGGATAGGATAGATAAAACCAACTTTTAGTAGTTTCTCAACCTCAACATTAATGGCTAATTCTTTCTTGGGGTTAACTGGACGAAGTTTCTGCTGGACAGGATTGGCATCTGGATAAGTTGTGATTTCATGTTCAACTATTTTTGGATGGATGCCTGGCATTTCCTCGTAAGACCAGGAAAAAACGTCGCAGAATTATTTAAAAAGATCTGTGTAGATTTGAGTCTCTCTGGGGGAGTAGTCATCTCTGACAAAAACATTCTCCACGATGCCAGGGTTTTGGGAGATATTGATCGGTAAGGTTTCAATGATAGTTTCCATATTACCCTCAGCATAAACCTCATCTGTAGCTAATGGATTAATAGGACAAGACCTATCTCCTGTCATAGTCAAGGTGAATTCTCCAACTTTGATTCTGCTTAACTCTGGGAGGAAGTATGATCTGTGATGAACATCTTCCCAGGGTTTGTATGGACTAGTCATTGCCTCAGTTATAGCTTCATCAAAGGGCAAGACTAAGTCTAATGAATCAGTGTCAATGAGAGAATCAAGAGCCCAAATAGGCTCTAGAAGTGGATCAAACTCTTGTGCAGGAGTTGGATCAGTGTTGGCTGAAGTTTGTTGGACTAAAGAGTACACTACTTCAGCTATGGAAAAGGGCATGGACATGCCCAGGTGCCCTATCCCATCCATCGTGACCGATGGGGAAGGAAGTATCCACGAATTGTCGAAGTAAGTCATGTGGAATGATGAAACTTGAAAAATATCAACCTTATGGTCATTGGATATAAACTTGATATCGCCTTGAGGGGGCAGGTAATCGAAGGTACCCATCAAATATGGGCACAAAACAACCCCTACCTTGACTACACCTAGTTGAGGATTATCAATCATCGGGACCGTGGATTCCCCCAATGAAGAGTCAGGTCTGGAGAAATATAATTGATCAATGGTCACTATCCGACCCTCATGTGGGAACAACAAAACCTAGAAAATTGTAGCAACCACAACTTACATGACATAAGTCCAACTCCTTCCTAACAAGAGGTTATAGTCGAGGGGTGCATCGACTACCTCTACCTCGACACACACGGTCTTCCCTCCTAGCTGCACGAGGAAAGAGGGAATGATGCCATGTGGTCGGAACGAAGGACCATCGAAAGAAGTGAGGAGAGTAGGTGACGGAGACAAAACGGGTTGGCCAATGGCCTTCCAACATGCCAACATCATAACGCATGTCGAGGCTCCCTCATCAACCACCATGCAGAAGATATTTTGAGTAAAATTTTTCGTGGGATAAGCCACTACTATATGAAATGCTATGTGGTAAGGCAGACAAGGTTTTAGGTCAGTTGTATCTAGCATGATTGTACCCAAATTACAAGTCTCGGTAGATCCTAAAGTGGTTAACAAGACTTTCCTCTGGGAAGGGATACTTTGGAAGACCTCCAAAGTGGACATCGCACAAGGGGATTGTGATAAATCTTCCACCACAGAATAGTTATGGGTGGCCCTTGCATTTGGGTTGTGAGAAGCATTTTTGAACGTGCCTTTGGGGATGCGTGTCATTGTTTCTCCCAATGTATTCTCAATCTGTAGAGGAAGAGATGGGAGTTTGGCTTCTTTTCCCTTCTCAGAAGTGCTTGGTTTACTATAGTCATGCACTCTAGTCAATATAAAAGAATCACCCTTTACCATATATACATTCGCGGATGCAAGGTTGTTTGAAGACGAAGAGGGTCCTTGGCTACCCCCTTCCATGCTTGCAGATTCTTGGGTTAGATTTTTCCCATGTTGAAATGGATTGGCTAACATAGCAGGTTGTTGTTGCGTCACAAAATTTTGGGCTTCTGCAAGCCGAGGACATAGATGGGTCAGGTTGTCTTCCACGCATAAGTTTCATGGATACCTCACCTTTCCTTTCTCAGTGTTGTCCCTTCCAGCATTATCGGTAGGTTTTTTATCCCCCTTACCCTTCTTTCATTCTTTTTTCTTTCCTTGAGGCTACCGGGTGGCATTTGGATTAGTCAATTTCACTGTGTGTACATCCAACATTTTGGTAGGGGGAGCAGCCAAAGCAGTAGTTTGGCTGGTCGTTGTGTGTTGTATAGACAAATGTTGCAACTACTTCGTCAATTGATCAGCGAGCTTTTTTTGTGCTAAACCAACAATACCATCGGCATGTGGTCCAACTCTTTGTCTGGTGTTATCAAGTATTGAGCGTGGCACATCTTACAAGATATCATATAATAAACCAGACTGAGAATAGATTAGCTCAAGTGATTGAGCTCTCATGATGATGACTTCTTCGAAAAATACTCCCGACGTCATGACGTCTTTGAACAACTGTGGGACCAAAGACTTAAGGAACCACTCGAGCAGGAATGCTAGTGGGACTAGTACCTTAATTAAACTCTCTCGGCGTCTCCATTCTCGGATGTGAATAGAGATATGGTCCTCTTTTGTTTGTGAGAAATTGCCCAACAATTCGGTGCTAGCGTCGTATCTCACAGGTAACTGGAAATGGTTTAGGAAATCTATCGCTAGTTCGTCGAAGAAAGAGTATCTTGAGCGATTGAGCTCAATGTACCATTTTGCGGCACTCCCAATGAGACTACATTGAAACAATCGCAACTATACGGAGTCGTCTTTCAACGATTTAGATGAGCACCAAAGATGAAAGGTAGTCACATGATCTCCTGGATCTTCGTTAGGCTTGGCTTTGAACTTTGGGATGTCCAAAGGAAACTTTGTCAGCAAAGAAGGCCAACACGGATTGTGACAGATAGGGTCATTCAACAACCTTGTCAAGTCTGGAAAATGCAAGGTTTCTAGGAAGGGTAGTTTGGGTTGTTGGTGATAACCTAGGAAAAAGGGGCCTGGATTTTGACTAGCACCAGGTTGCCAGGAAAAGTTTGGCTACTAGCCTGGGTTTTGGTAAAAACCATGGCCATGTCTAGCGTATGGATTTTGCGTGTGAGGAGACATCATCGACTAATTTCCAAAATAGGACATAGATGGTTGGGAATGCATTACATTCGAAGGACTTTGGGAAGGGTTGCCCCATGTCGGTCCCATGGGGATAGGCATAGTGCTTTGTCTGGGGTTCCATTGATTATGAAAAGAACTACCCCAGATTGACATTCTTGATGAGGGAACTGATCCCTGCCAAGAATTCCAAGTCCCTGATGTGGAAGAAGTTCCTGGGTGTGCCCCCTATGCAAGAATAGTACCTTGCATAGGAATAGGTTGTTTGAAACTGGGGTTGACCCCAGTGGGGAAATTAGATGACGAGAAGGCATTGTTACCAAACGCACCAAACAAAGAAAATGGTGTCGAACATACCTACATATTATGTGAAGGTGTTCCTTGACTCCCTGCTCCAAATAAACTATGGTGTGCAGGTGGCTCGGTGAATTGTTGATGCTTGCCACCAAGTGAAGGGGACGAAGGAGGTATATGAACTCCCTCATAAGGGAAATCATTAAAAGGAGCAGGACCACCCCCCATGTGTCCTTGTAGAGCAGCATTAGAGCTCCCTTACCCTAGACCTGGAGTCTGTGAAGTGGAGTAGGAAAGTACATGACTTGTACCTGAACTAGGCATCTCGTATGAGAACAGAGGGCTTGTCGCACTTGGTGTGAAAGGAATTGTGTCTGCCTCCAGAGACAGGATCGAATCACTATGCGATGTAGAGGTGGTCAAGACCATGGTTGCTCAGACTGGTGATGGTGGGTTAGGAGGTGGAAACTCTCCTATAGTGACAACCGTAGTGGGAATTTAAGAATTCCCAGAAGGAGTAACAACATTTGTTTCCATTACTATGTGCGACACTATCTGGCACTCATAAGGATGAATCGGTACGATGGTGGGTGTCAAAAGATCAATGGTGGAGGTTTCAACTAAACCAAAATCTTTTGCTCCAAGATCTAAAATGGTCAATTCCTCTAGATGTTGGTCGGGCAAAATTTCTTGTGACCTGGTCACTTCAAAAGACCCTTGTTGGTCTAGTTTTTTCCTTAGTGGTGGCGGGGATGGATACAGTGTAACCAGTGGTAGGCCAAGAAGCCTTCATGACTAGCGGAGCTCATGATCCTCCATTGTGTGAGAAGATCAAAGACACTCTAGGGAATTCTAGTCATTCAAAAACAACACACACTAAAAAGTCCCTATAAGATAAGATAGGAAAACAATAAATTAATCGGAAGAACAGTTACAACAACCAACACTAGAGCAACTTACCGGTGCAAGTGCAAATCAAACATGGAAGCATGCTTCAGGTATACTCTGCAAAGTGTGGCTCGATGTTTTTCCTAGGTACCGCAGTATACCCCCACAGTCACCTGTGTATGTCCCTAAAAAAGATAGGAAACTAGGTTGCCAACACACGAAGAGTCACCAGGAAGGTACAGTCGAAAGTCGAGTAGACCACAATGAGCAGGGTATCAAGCCTGAAACCTGTCAAGGGTATCGAGAGAAAGTGGTACGGAAGACAACTGAGGAACTCGAATAGATTCAAGACCCACGAAGCTTCGTGGTAAATGCAATCGACGGAATCCCAAGACAAGCCCTCTATATGTGTTCTCAACTACGATTGGTCCAGCTTTAGAGGGGTTATCTCCACTACCTTTCTGCCCATGACCTCATGTTTATCCCCTATGTTAGAGGAGGGTCCTAGATAAATTTCACGATACTAGACTTGGACACTCCCTAACTCAGACTCCAATGTTTGATTTTAATGGCCTTGAAGAGTTTCCTCTCCAACCTAATCCAAGGCCCTAATCCTGAACTAGTTGGTTAACCCTACAAACATAAAAGTCTAATGAATTTTATATTTAGCATTAATTTTATGGCTTGTCTTATGTCAAGGGGTATGAAAGTGAAACTAGTGATGTTTGAAAGACGAAAGTAAAAATGAACAGAAAGCTGGAAACAAAAACCTTCACTTAACGCAAATTTTCAAGAACTTTTCAATTTTTTTTTTTTTCTAACATCTTTTGAATCAACAAACTTAAAGAAGGATTTCACTCAACTACGAGTTACTTATGATCTAATAAAATTGTCAAGAACTTATGAAAGCAAAGACTTTTCCCTGTTTACTAATGCAAAAAAACACTTTTCAACCAAACAAAGAAAAAAAAGATTTTTTTATTTTTATTTGAATGCTCACAAAGAAAAAAGGAAAAACATCAACAAGTCAAAAACCAAGAAAAAATTCTGGCCTAATCATAGATCGCAAAGAATCACTTCAAGAAATCACACACTAGCAACTTAAAAAAGGACTCTCACACTTGTCTAAAAACCCTAAAGAAAATTTTAATGAAAACTTTTAAATGAAAAAAGAAAGTTATGGATGAGATCAAACCTAAGCTTCTAACTTCTAGAACAGAGATTCAAAAAACCTGAGAGGTATAACTCTTGTGAAAGGAAAGGATGCTTGCCTCACCCTCAACAAAAACTATCCTTCACAAGCCCACTGCTGACAATTCAACAACAAGCATGTGCACGCGAGTTGTGTAGAGTCAGAGGGAATGTACACATGTGTTGGCATTATATAGGCCGTGTGTATCTCAAAACTCTGAAACAAATAAAAATAGACAATCCAAACCAGAAAGAGACCACTGATACTGAGAACCAGGATCTCTTGAAGGATTAGACACTTTCTTTAACAGGAAAAAGAAAAACAATGTAAGGAAAAATTCGTAAAACAAACCAATCTGAAAAGAACCCTAAGCTATAGAATGCAAACAACCAATACTAGAAAGAGTTCCAGTAACCCTTGAGAATGACTGATTCTAATAGGGAAGAGGATGACTACCTCCAAAAATTTTCAAGAATCATACACACTACTGTTACTTCTTCAGCTAGCATTTACACATAGGCTGTAAGAACGTAGGGCGCGGGTACATGCGTGCAAACCTTATTCAAGCCGCATGTACCTCTTTGGGTCTCGAAAAAACACACTCAAGAAAAGAAACATAGATAGATGGTATGGAAGACCAGAATCTCTGTTAGCTCAGACTTTGCAGAAACTTCAAAAAACAAGAAAGAAAACCAGTCTTTTAAAAATACCCAAAAATATTCCTAGGAACCCTAGAGACTTCCCTAGTATGGTCGCCAATTATTTTGTGGTTGGAAATCCCCCTATGGACTATCACTTAGGGTTATATTATGCATACAGATAAGACCAAAAGAATCCTACTTTCTATCGTCGTCCCAGACCTAATCCCCATTTCTTTTAAGTAAATACATGGTTAAACGAACATACCTTGTTCCGGATGTTCGATGTCGATTCTTCTTCATGCTTGATCGCTTGCTAGTAGCTATCCTCCCAAGACTGAACTGTGTAAAAAACAAGAAACAAACTCTACATGCATTTCTTCTACATATAAATGGGTTAGAGATTCAAACATATATTCACTAAACTATGAAGAACTCATATAGTGGGATGAGAAAAGAATTTCTTTATTATTAACTTTAATGAATCAACTTACAATGTCGAGACCGACCACTGCTCTGCAAACCTAATCCCAGGATCCTCTTCAAATGTCCTCCAAATTCTTTTCTTTGTATCTTTCTTTGCACAAGGATGGCTAAAGGGTTGGGACAATGGGAATGTGCAATTGGGTAGAGTTTCTTTACTCTTATTCTCCTCTTCCAAATGGGACCCCTAACCCTTCTTTTATAGGCTAGAAGAAGCTAGGCATTTGGATGAACCCTCGGCCATGCAAGGCCGGGAGTTTCAGTTAACTCACCCAAAGTTGTGTGTTCCATCGGAAACTTTCCTTTTTTCGTGATTTTGTAGGTACACACAAGCTATTTTGGGTCAGCGAGCTTGTACACACATACAGTAATGGAGTAGGGTGCGTGGGCCCTTATAAAAGAGGTTTTTTAAAGAGTTGTTCAACAATGCTTTGGCAAAGAAGGGTTCTGAGATGGCCTGATACTAGGTAAGCATGTATGGTGCAAATTAGGGTTATAACAGACACCACAAACAATGTCGCCGAATACAGTGCAGTTATTAAGTTGCTTCATGATGCCCTGCCATTTGGTATCTCTTATCTCCAGGTCTATTTAGACGCTCAACTGGTTGTGTATCAGTTAAATAGCGTCTACCGTGTTCATGATCCTACTTTACACTGACGATTCCTTAGGGTACATATCTTAGAATGAATCTTTGATTATATTATATATTTTCATGTTCCTAGGAGATTAAACCAAATTATAGATACTCTAGCTAATCAATTCTTAGACTGGCATCTCGCACACATATAAAAAAAAGACACACACATAAACATGTAAATACATTTTTAAAGGCAAATATGATCCATAAGACATAAAAAGACATAAAAATCCATATATAATATCAAAATTATCATAATACATAGGTGGACACAAGCGCCTCAAAAATATGACCAGTAACGAGTCATGTGGCTTATGCCCTCAAAAAATAGATACAAGTAGTACCCTTGGCACGTGAAAAGTCCAGACTAACTAAGGTCAGGGCCTATGGGCCCTGTTGTAATGATGAACAACATTTTCCAAATGCCAAAAAATTTGGACCCACGTCTGTGGTGCCCCCACAACATGAGGTTGCATAGATGGTGGTAGATCCTCAATCTCTTCCATGGGGATTGTGCAAGTAAGCGAGGTAATTTTTTTTTACTAATCGTCTCAGAACCCTCTCAGCCTCACCAGCTGAAAGCTCTCCTATTGATGTTGGTCCCCCTCTAGTGGCAGGTGCATCCCCTTGCCGAGGATGTCGTGTGTTCCTCACATCATCCATTGGTCACACTGGTCCCACATCTACACATAATAGACACATTGATCCAGGGGATCAAATTTTGCTCAAAAATTCAAAGTGTTCAGAATTGCTTCAAATCATACGAGAGCGTAGGCCTCGTCGTTAAAAACCCAACGCAACTTTTTTGGGTTCAAACGGACGTCGGGAGCGAGAGATATCACGTTCTGTTCAAAATGACAAACAAGCAAAAAAAGGGGTGCTGACTGTACAGTCCGTACGGACACTGACGTGGCAGGTCATACGACACATGGCAGACAGTTATTTGAATAGTTGGCATGTGACATGGCATGTTTTCAGTGAACTGGATGACGACACATGGCCCAATCAATGGCCGCCACGTGTCATATATCTATTGGTTTAAAATTATGTCATTGGTCGAAGTCGACCCTGCGGCCTCTGGGCAAGGGGGGAGAGACTTGGGAAGAGCCGCCAATCGGCGCGCCATTGGTTGTTCCTTGTTATATATGTGGAAATATTTATATAAATGTTTACATATGTGTATAGTTGGGGTGTGACCGGGCTGGGGCTTAGCCCCAGCCCTTGGTCGCACATTGTATTAACATATGACCCAATGCTATACCATTCGGTGCGTGCGCAGTTGTGTTTTTTTCCAATGGTTATACAAACGACCTGCCATTTGTCCTTTGACCATTGGCTTATGGAACATGAGCCTATGTTTATACTTGCACACGGTCGCATGGGTCATACGACCTTGCCCTTGACGGTTAGGGGCTAGGTGCACCCGTAAGTGTCCTACAGTTTGCACGGTTCATGCGGTTGTGTCCAGTGCTAAGTTTTTATTCTTAAATATTCCTGTGGGCTAGGTTGAGCGAACAAGGGTGCGTTTTGTAGATGCAGAGACAACAAGTTTGAAGGGGAGACTTCCAGGAAGCCTATCTTCTTCAATTTTTGGCCAAACGAGGTGCCAAAAAATCCCAACTAGGGGTTTTTGGACGTTTTGAAGCCATTGGAGCAATCTATTTGGCATTTTAAGCATTGTAAAGAACATTTTTGATAACTTTTAGAAAATAATACAAATGATCCATTGGAAGCTGGACCATGAGATATAGCCCAAGAGAGGGGTGAACTCCTTTATCATTTTTTGTGTTATGTGTTTTCTGTTCACTATTTTTGTTTTTGTTTATATGCATATTGAATGAGTAAATCCTATTAAATTTGTGTTGGAAATTTGATCCATTTGCATTTTAACACATAAAATTTAACTTGCAAATATTTTCAAGAATACAAGTCTTCTTCATTTTTAGATCAAGTTGGTATCAGAGCATAGGTTTTTGAAGACTTGATTATTTGCAAGTGTTTTGTTTTTTGATTCTCACAAGGTTGAAACTCATAAGAGGAGAAGGTCAACTTGTAAAGCCATGTTCTCATCCTTCAAGGAGTAAGCTTATATCATCACCGCAAGTTTCAAGGAGGCATTCACCAAGTATGGCTCATGAAGAGAGTCATGAATATGTTCCTACAGAAGATGAAGATCTCAGAAAGGCTGTCATGGAAATGAGAGAGATGATGAAAATGTTGATGGAAAGGAATATAAGGTTGCAAGGTGAAGGATCCAACCCTTCAAAGCACAAGGGAGACAGTGGTGATAAAACTCCAAATGGAAATGGAGGGAATGGTGCTTCTCCACCACCCTCACCTCCATCTTCTTCTTCTTCTACTACTATATCAAGACCTCTTTCGAACTCTCCAAAGGGACATGGTAAAACTCCTTCACAAATTCCTTCATTAAATCTTGATATTAAATTCGAATTTCCAATGTACAATGGAGAAGTTAATGCTGAGAAATTAAATAATTGGATTTGTCAAATTGAGGTGTATTGTAGGATACAAAAAATTCAAGATGATGAAACTAAGATTCAGCTTGCTTCTTTAAGATTGGATAGTGAAACACTCATTCGGTGGGAATCCAAGACTCAGGAGGACATGAAGAAACATGGTAAAATTTTAACCTCCTGGAATGATTTTATTGTTGCAATTAAAAGACAATTTTACCCATTGGCATATATGCAAAAAGCTACTGTGGATTGGCAAAATTTTAGACAAGCTAAAGGATAGAATGTGCAAAGCTTTACTCAAGAATTTAGGAGAAGAGCTTTGGTTTTGGGAGTAGATTTGTCTTCTCGAGAAACTTTACTCAAATACATTGGAGCTTTACATAGTTATTTGAGACATACTAT
>ML781919.1:344063-388663 GCA_009831015.1 Picea engelmannii | reverse complement strand
ATACATTGGAGCTTTACATAGTTATTTGAGACATACTATACTCATGTTTAATCCTTCAAATCTAGATGAAGTTTGTGTTCAGGCCACTCATTTGGAAGCAAGAGGAAGGAATGAAACTCATGAGGGTAACAAAAATCCTTTCATTCATGGAGACAAAGGAAAGAGAAAGTTCAAGGGCAATGGAAAAAAGAATGTTGTTGTTAAGAAAGAGGGAGAGAAATTTACATGAAAACATTGTTCAAAAGATGGCCATGATGAAGACCATTGTTGGAAACTTCATCCTGAAAGAAGACCCAAAAAGTTTGGCATTAAAGGGAAGTCAAAGACTGTTGAAACCATACAAGATGATTGAGGTTCTGATTCGCGTGATGAAACGAAGATCACAGCCATGGGTTATCAAGGTAATGGTTCTATTGCAAGTACTAGTTCTTCAAGTAACAATAATCTCAATGTAACTCGACAAGAAAAAGAGAGAATTGAAATTTTTCACATAAGGGTTGTTTCAAAGCATACTAAAATAGATACTCTATTTGATACTAGATCTCAAGCAAACCTTATATATGAAGACACTGTTAAGAGATTAAAGTTGGAAACAATTCCACATCCTAAGCCATACCCTCTTGGTTGGATATGTGATAATGCTAAATTACAAGTAACAAGATGAAAGAAGATGAAACTGTTGGAAAATACTTTCTGAGAGTAGAAGGAATGGTAAATGCTATGAAGGCAATTGGTGAAACAATTGGGGAACCTTCTTTAGTTCATAAAATCTTGAGACCTCTCCCAGATAGGTTCAACCCGAAGGTCTCTGCTATAGAAGAACTTAATGATCTAAAAACCTTGTCTTTTGATCAACTTCTAGGAACGTTGACTACATATGAGATGAGGATAGTTATAGATAAACCCACCTCTAGAGAAGCATCATTTAAAGCAGATAAAAGTGAAGATTCTGAGCCTAATGAAATTGAAGGAAAATTCATGAGAAGACTAAAGAAAGGATCAGGCAAGTACCAAGGTAAGATGCCCTTCAAAATTTTCAACTGTGGTAAGATAGGTCATTTTGCAAATAAATGTCCACACAAGAAACATGATCAAAACTTTGAAGATGAATAGAAGCACAAATCAAGAAGATTTGATAAGAAGAAGAGTTTATGTGTAAACAATGATGACTCCTCAGAAGACACCGATAATGATTCCTCATGTAAAGATAAAGTAAATGACATATTTCTTATGGACAAAGAGGATGGTGATAATGAAAGCAAGGTCAGTGATGAGAATGATGAAGAAGTTGTGGTTGATATGGAAGGAGAACTGATCAGTGCACTGGAAGAGAATGACAGACTCAGAATTAAGAACAGAAAGCAAAAACAATTGCTGATACAGTTTGAGAAAGATAGTAAACAGCCTAATGAAGACTTTGCCCTTCTGAAAGTGGAATTAGAAGAGGCAAGGAAAATCGAGGATATTCTGAAACATCAACTATTAGAAAAGAGGGCAAGATATGAAGCCCTGGAAGAAGAAGTAGTGAAAACTAGGAAAGATATGGAGAAGTTTCAAGCATTGTATCATCAGAATCTATCCAGTATCAAATCCTCAGAAGGATTAGCCACCATTCTAAATCAGTAAAGGAATCCAAAGCTGAAAACTGGTTTGGGTTATGAAGAGGGATCAAGTAGTGGTCATCCAAGAAACAAAGAACCCATCAAGTTTGTCAAAGATAGTGTCCATGTCAAAAGTACAACCAATGACAATAACAAGCCTGTAGAAACAAAGGAAGACAACCAGCCGCCCAGGACAAGTAAAGGAAAAAATGCCAGGAATCTGTAGAACAAAGAAATAATGCACTCCCTGTTCAAAGACATCATCAACATGAAAGAAATTGATTTTCTCAAAGAAGACAACCATTTTCCAGGTACAAAGAATTTTTCTATGGATATTGTTTCTACTGTTCTAATTTTGGTCACAAAGTTGTAAATTGTTTCTTAAGACTTAGACATGAGCATTTAAAGTTTCTAAGAAATAAATATCTGCCACAACAAAGAATGATACAGCAAAGTAACAAACCATCACAGATTGTAAATTGCCAAATTAAGTCTAGAGACATGAAACTGAGAAGGTCAAGGATTAATAAACAGTCAATGAGTAGACAACGCTGCAACAATAAATTTGATCTATTGAACAATGATATTGAATTCTATAATTGTCACAACTTTGGCTACAAAGCTGCAAACTGCCATCTTAAGAATTACAAAGAAGATCCAAGAATAAAGTTCTTAGATAGAAAGACTAGCACATGGAAGAGGAAAGATAGTGAAAAATGTGGTCAAGCACTTTCAACTCAAAAACAAAAGGCCTATGGAAATATAGACAGTGGATGTTCCAAGCACATGACTGGAGACAAGGATAATCTATTGTCCATAAGTAAAAGCAAAACAAGAAATGTGATCCTTGAAAACGATGAACCGGGCAAAATCAAGGATAGAGGGATGATGATTTTGAGTAATGACAAAGGGGATTCCCAGTATGTTCTTCTTGTGGATGGTTTGAAACATACTTCGCTCAGTTCAAGTCAAAAGTGTGACAGAGGCAGTGAAGATGTGCTCACATCCAAAGAATGCAAGGTAAATGTAAACTCAGGACAATTGGTGAATAACAGTATAAGGACAAACAATAATGTTGATGTTGAATCCTCCCCTGCAAGTAAAGAAGAAGATTCAGATACAATAAAAGAATGCTCAGCTAGCAGTTACCCACGAAAGAAGTAGGAGAAGAACCATGTCATAAACAGGAAGCAAAAGTCTTGAAGGTTGAGAAGGCAGACACCAAAATCAAGTGCTTGAGTAGATCCATGACTCTGGACAAAGTCTTGGATAGTCAGAGATCACCAAATGACAAATCCAGTATTTGACTCAACAAGGTAGAAATCAGTGCTCCTAAGAAACTTGATATAGGTCCTTCATTTGTGAAAAAGAACAGCAGGCATGAGAGTGGGTGTAGCGGTTTTCTCCTGTGATTGAATATGGACATAAAATCCCTGGATTGAATGCATCATGGAAGAAAAATGAAAACTGCAGTGATAGAGATCGATGAAATTCAATGGGGAGATCCAAGGGCTCTTTAAAAAGTACAAGCTACAATTACACAGTAGTCTAGTAGGACAACAACATTCTGATGTACATGACATCCTGTAGAGACAACAAGAGGAAAGACCTTGTCAAGGGGAGTTAACCTTTAGGAACAAAGGGAAAAATAGAGGATGCGTAGCATGACATTTAGAAAATGTGCAGAGTGAGATGAAATGAAGAGCAGAAGCAGAGTAGAATGACAAAAAGAGCAGAAGTAGAGCAAAATGACAAAAAAATATGGTGTAGAGAAGACCAGATAACAGTGACAGGGGGAGTCATCCACACATGAGAAGATTGATAAAGGAGTCTGAGTAAGAGAGGTGAGCAATTTTGAATTTTCCTCAGAGGATACAGCGGAAGCTGAAGATGAACAGGTACAAGAATCAGAAAGAGAAGACTCTGGCTGAGACACAAATATTATGTAGGCCTAAAATGAGAGAGTCCATCCTGTCATGGGGAGTTTGCATTGATTTAATATCTGATACCATCTAAAATACTACAACAGCTCAGGGGGAGCATGTTCTCTTTGACATTGATGTCAAAGGGGGAGAAACGAATATGGGTTCCTTTGTTGCCATCAATGCCAAAGGGGGAGATTGTTGGAAATGTTTAACAGGTAGAATATGCTTGTCATTGATGGCAAGTATAGCAATGAATATGGCATGGGTACAAGAAGAATGTACAAAGGATTGTTGGCATGTTTTACAGGTAGCGTAGACTTGTCATTGATGGAAAGTACATTAGTGATGATTTCTTAAGTATAACAGTGAAGATGGTAGGATCAGAGTGTGCATGTGAAGACTCTGCAGAGGTCCAGAAGTCCAAGAATTCCTTGGGGATTCAGAAGTGAAAGCTCAAGAGGAACAACGTCGAGGGGAACATGCGCAACAAAGCTCAAGATACAGGAGTTCGCAGAGGAGAAGGAAGACAAAGATTGAGAGCCGTTGGATTTCATCCAAACTTCTTGACAACATGAGGGCCATCAGATTTGAATAAAAACAAGAAGAGCGCGCGCTGAAGAGGAGGATAGATCTCAGGCATTAGATCTGAGCGCAGGATCCAACCAATGTTGGATCGGGGAAAACCTGCATGATGTTTAAAGTGCAAGGAGAAAATGGCTAACAAAATCCTGAAAGCAGAAGGACCATCCATCTCAAGGAGTTAAGTGGACCGTTGATCCGAATCCCTGTCAGAGTTTCGAGTATCGTGAGTTAGAGATGTCAAAGAATATTGACAAAAAGAACCCCGAAATCGCGATATGCGATTTCGTGATTCAATCACAGCCATTGAATCGAGAATGAGATCTGGACCATTGATCCTCTGCATGGAGTATCGGGGATCGGGACTTTGAAATGACAAAATCACTTGACCTCAAGAACCCCGATTTCGCGATATGCGATATCATGATGCAATTGAAGCCATTGAATCGAGGATGTGATCTAGACTGTCGACCCAACTCACGTCAGCAGACCAGGTCAGCTAGGGACACATGGCACAATCAGGTAATGACAAGTGTCAGACTGATTCAACATTTCAGGAACATGTAAGTCATGAATCAGAGTGACACGTGGTAGTATTCAACATGTGTCAATCCACGTGTGACGTCAGTAGATAGACACCATATCAGAGTTTCGGAGATTGGGAGTTGGACATGACAAAGATTATTGACATCAGAAACCCTGATTTCGTGATATGTGAAATCGCGATGTAATATGAGCCGTCAGATTAAGGTTGAATCTGAACTATTGATTTCAGTCAATGGAGAGGCATCGGGGATCGGGACTTTGAAGTGACAAAACCACTTGACATCAGTAATGTTGATTTCGCGATATGTGAAATCGCAATGTAATCTGAGCCTTCAAATTAAGGTTGAATCTGAACCATTGATTCCATTCAATAGAGAGGCATCGGGGATCGGGACTTTGAAGTGACAAAAACACTTGACAACAAGAACCTCGAAATTGCGATGTGCGATTTCATGATTTAATCGCAGCCATAGAATCAAGCTTGGATCTAGACCGTAGATGTAACTCCATATCGGAGTTTCGGGGATCGCGAATTCAAAAGGGAAAGAACACAATGCAAAAGGAATCCCGATTTCGCAATATGCAAAATCGCGATTGAATCTAGACCGTCAGATCCAGAAATGATCTGGACCGTTGATCTGACCTCTCACGGAGTTTCGGGGATCCAGATTTGTAAGTGACAAAAAAACTATGAACGCCAAGAATGTCAAAATCACGATGAGTGAAATCCCGATTGGATCTGAACCGTTGGATCAAGTATTGATCGGAGGGTTATTGTTCTCTCTCACAGTTAACTACTGAGTTTGGATTTTGTTAGCAAAACGGACTCATGATTGCAAATCAGTTAGCGTTTTTGTTGGCCTTTCAGTTTCTTGGACAGGTGTCTTCCTTTTGCCTAAGTAAATGGGAAGTGGAACCGCCATGGGGGTGTGTATAAAAGAAAATGAGACAGAATGTGAAAGGTGTTGTTCCAGAGGAAAAAGAGCTTGTAACTGAAACAGAAAGGATGAGCTTGACTGTTACAGAGAAGATGAAGAGTCTCAGCTGACAGAGAGGCTAAAGAATCTTAGCATAACACCCAGTACTACTGAACGCGTGGGAAAACCGCCAGAGAAGCTGAAGAGTTACCATGATGATTAGGCAGAGCACTCGAGAGGTGGAGGATATTGACGTGGTGTGAGCATGCAGAGGAATGGCGCACACTGCATGGACAAGGTGCACAGAAGATATATATACATGGTACAGAGAAGAGATGGGTTGTTGTTGCTGAGGGAGTCATCGTTGTCCCTGTGGAGGAGAATTTCAGGGGTGTACAAGGATACATAGCGCAGGAGCAGAAAATGCACATTAGAGGAATGTTGCATTGAAAGGATATGGCGCATAGAGCATAAAATGGAGAATAATAGAAAGTGCAAGGGGTGTGCAGAAGACACCGATGCAGACAGGGCAGAGCAGTGTAACAGAACAACGACAAGATTGGTAAGCCATTGAATAACTTTATTTCGCTGTAATGAGGTTTAGTATCAAAGATTTATATTTAAGGGTGGTTGGGAGGTGATCGGGAGGACTGTTGTCCTCAGAAGTTCAAGTGGGTTCTTGAACACAGGGAGGTGTAGCTTCCATCTGGTTGCAGCCAGAGAAAACAGGGTGGCAGGGTGGTGCAAGGGAGAACTCTTGTTCTCTGTTTTACAGGTTGGTGCCTGTATGATTGGAAGTTGGTGCTTCCATATAGTTGGTGCTGGAAACACTCAGGGAGTTGGTGCTTCCTTCTAGTTGGTGCTAGAGAAACCAGGGAGTTGGTGCTTCCTTCTAGTTGGTGCTAGATAAACCAGGGAGTTGGTGCTTCCTTCTAGTGGGTGCTAGAGAAAACAGAGAGTTGGTGCTCTCAGCAAGTTGCAGCTTGCAAAACAGAGGTTGTAGCCTCATTATTAGTTGGTGCTCATATGTATGATAATGTAAAGAATGTAACTATTACTTATCATATAAAGAAAAAGAGGTTTTTACCCTATATGGGTTTCCTCAGGAAATATCTATCTCTGTGTTTCTCATATATGTGACTGATGATGAATGTGCCATTGTTTATTTCCATGCATTATTGTGATCGTCATTTAGTGTTTCAGCAAAGAGTTTAAAAGAAGCATAATTGTTTAAGCACGGTAACAACTGATTCACCCCCCCCCCTCTCAGTTGTCCAACAATCCGGCAGTAGTTTACCCCTTTTTCGGTCTGGATGGTCAACTGTACGAACAAAGGTATACCCTAGAGACCTCAAATCTCTAGAAGAGTATCCTCACATATAATTTTAACCCTTTTTCGATCCTTAGGGACTAAATTTACAAAAAAGGAACCCCCACGGAGTCCATAGTTAATATCTTTTCAAACTCCCTAAAATTGAAAAGATCATCGAGTGACCTTATTCTTTCACACTTGTAAAAATGGTCCAGAAGAACATTCCTAATGGAGTCCATAGTTAAGATTTTTTAAAACTCCTTAAAAATGAAAAAATTGCCAAGTGATCTTGTCTTTATCACACTCGTTAAAATGGTTTTGAATAGACATCTTTTTGGTGCTAATTTACCCCTTTTTCGAACCGACTAGACTACCTTCGAAAAAGGTACCACAATGGAGTCTCCTTTTATGTTTTTTCAGACTCTCTAAATATGAAAAACCACCAAGCTTACCTTCTTTGGGCTCGTTAAAATTACATCGAAGGATGTTACCATTGTGTGTTTTATTAATCGAATTTGCATACCCACGTCTTTGGCCTAATGACGGCTCCATGTTGCTCTCAACTGAACCATCTGAAGCATGCCTTATACGCAAGCCCTGTAGCACTTTGGCTTTGCATCTTGCACCTTTGGCCCCAAGAGGAATTTTTCTGAATGTCCTTTCTCTGAACATCAGTCTTGTCCTTGCTCCTAGAACTAGTATGTTTGCGACACTCATTCTTCCTTTGTAACATAGCATTCTTTAATTTTTTTCAAGATTTCCAAAATTATTGAAAGACAAAAAAATCAAATACACCCCAAAAAGGGGAAGGGAAAAGTTTTTCTTTTTATTGGCACCACAATGAGTCGCCCTTGGACAAAGCGCATCCTTTCGTTTGTTCTTCAAGTTCTTAGATTTAATATGACCTTATGAAGTTGTTCTTTCTACATAGATTTGTGTCCTCCTTCATTTGGTTATTCTTCCAAACATATGGAGAGTTTGTGTTGCCTTCTGCATGATGAACTTATGTCAATGTCATGCTGCCTGAGTCTCATCATTTGTCCTGCTATTGTCCAAGGGAAGTTTTTACCAAGCCTGAGTTGGCCCCTCTGCAGTTTGTCTCTTGCCCTCATTCCCGACCATCCTGAAAATCCAATCCAGTCTTTGCTTGAAATCAATGAAGCCTTCAGTCTGATCATCAAGATTCTCTAGTCCATGACCGATGAGCCATCAAATACCTCTGGGTGGTGAAGTCATGCACTCATATTACACTCCTACCCAAGTTTTGAAGATTTTGAAGTGGTTTCTCAAGCTCTGAAGACCTCATCTCCAGCCATCATGCCTTATCAGCTTCTAGAAGATGGATACTATACATGTATATCTTTTTTATTTTGAGATGTAGATCTGTTGTGTATTGCTCGCGGCTACACTTTATATAGTTATATGACATGGATCTACAGTGTATTTGATTGGTATCCATGATGTTATTACATTCCAAGCATGGGTATGCCCGCCTCGGTGAGACAATTTTTACTTTGCAGATAACACCTCCCTAATTCTGGTCCCTGGGCTCACCGGTTTGGTACGTTGATAAAGATTGATAATGTATTTCAGCCATCATATGCTCTTCTCATATCATACATTAGGGGGCATCTATTATAACCCTAATTTGCACCAGACATGCTTACCTGGCATCAGGCCATCTCACATCCCTTCTTTGCCAAGCCAGTGCTGAACAACTCTTCTTAAAAACACCTTTGTTAAAGTCCCACATGCCCTGCTCCATTATTGCATGCGTGTACATGCTAGCTTCCCCAATACAACCCGCGTGTACCTACAAAAGCACGGAAAAAGGAAAGTTGTTGACGGGACACACAACTTTGGGTAAGTTAACTAAACCTTTCGGCCATGCATGGCCAGTCATTCAACCAAATACCTAGCTTCTTCTAGCCTATAAAAGAAGGGTTAGGGGTACTATTTGAAAGGAGGAAAATCATAGTAAAGAAACTATACCCAATTGACCACTCCCCTTGTCCCAACCTTTAGCCTTCCTTATGAAAAGAGAAATATAGAGCAAAGCAGTTGGAGGACAGTAAAAGAGGAGCCAAGGACTAGATTCATGGAGCAGTGGGCGTCTTCATCATTGTAAATTGATTTAGTGAAGTTAATAATAAAGAAGTATTTTTCCCATCCCACCATACGAGGTTTTCATTTTTTATTGCGTAAATGTTGATTAAATCTCTAACCCATTAATCTGTAGATCAAATGCATGTGGAATTTTTGCTTTTCTTTTGTGAATGCAGGTTAGCCTTGGGAGGAGAGTTGCAGTCAAAGAGCGACCAAGCATGAAAAAGGTATGTCCACTTGATCTTCTAAACTGTTTATTTGCTTAAGAATAATGGGGATTAGGTCTAGGATGATGGTAAAAAGTAGGAATCTTTAGGTCTTTTCTGCATGCATGATAAAACCCTAAGTGCAAAGTTCGTAGGAGGGATTCCCACCCACAACAGAAAGTGGAAGAGAGATCATTGGTGTGGAACCTAGTGCGAATGTTTCTACGACCAAACTCTAGCCTAGTGAACCATATGAGACAGAAGAAGGTGAGTGCCTCTTCTATTCATAGATCTGGGTAAAAGGCACCCCACTTCACATCATCGTTGATAGTGTTAGCCATAAGAACCTCATATCAGTAGATTTTTTCAAGCGATTGGTCTTGTCCACAACACTGCACCCACAACCCTACACCATTGGATGGATCCACCAAGGAAGTGATCTCCGCATCAGCCAAAAGTGTTGACTATCATATGACATCAAGCCCTTCAAAGATGAGGTATTGTGTGATGTTGTTCCTCTCGAATTTTGTAATGTTCTTTTGGGTCAACCTTATTTATGGAAACTTCATGTTGTATATGAGTCTAAGCCTCATAGTTTTATTATCACTTTGAATAGGAAATTGTACAGGATACCTGAGGCAGTCCCTCCTAGTTCTATTTCCTTGATCTCTGCTAAGAAATGTAGGAAGGTCATCTCTCAGACCGAGAAATTTGTCTTCTTTGTGATTCTCTCTCAGAGTGAGTGAAATATCACAACCACATCCAGGGCCTCCGCAGCTGATATATCAAAACAACATAAACAAGAGGATAAGTTTTTGGAATAATAATCAGATATCCTCTCCTCTCCTACTAGGGTACCTCTACACTGTCAGGTCAAGCATGCCATCAAACTAACCCTATGCGCACCGCTACCAAATGGGGAAGTCTACCGCCACTCTCTATTATAAAATGAGAAGATCAATAAGTAGATCCAATAACTAATCCACAAGGGGCACATACGTCCCTGCTCATTTCCTTGTGGGAGCCCAATCATGCTGGTGCAGAAGAAAGATGGGACTTGGCGAATCTACATTGATTACTAGGCCCTAGATAAAATCACAATGCAAAACCGGTACCTAATTCCTCAAATCGACGGCCTCCTTAATTAGTTCACGGGGGCCAAATACTTCAGTAAGATTGATCTGAATTCTGGCTACCACCAAGTCCCATTAGAATAGACAGATGTATGGAAGACCGCCTTCAAGTCAAAAGAGGTATTTTTGAATGGTTGGTCATGCCCTTTGGTTTGACAAATGATCCAACAATTTTTATGAGGATGATGGATGATATCTTACGAGATTTCACCAATAATTTTGTAGTGGTGTGTGTGGATGACATCCTCATATACAGAAATACTTGGGCGGAACACTTGCAACATATTCAGCAGGTTCTGCACACCCTGTGATAGCACAAACTATATTAAAACTTGGAAAAATGCTCCTTCGACATGGACAGGGTTCATTACTTAGGCTACATCGTTAATCGACATGGTGTGTGTTATCACTCCAGGAAACTCTCCTAGGTTGTAAGTCAGAGATGCCTGGTAATTTAATAATTGATGTGGGTTTGGATCAAGATGAATATCTAAGGGCTGGACTGTGTCTTTAAGACTGTCTAGTAATATCAAATATTACAAGGCCTTCTAAGAATGTAATCAGACAAGGATTAATCAAATAGAACATAAGATAGTTGCGTGAACCAAATTATACTCATATAAAACAATAAGCATAATGGGTTTAGAAACTAAGGCAATAACTTATGATTCTTAACTTAATCAATCAAGTAGTGAGATGACAGTCACATGTAGATCGAATAAGCATCAATTAAGAAATCATTCACTCATAAGATATCATAGAACAAAAAAGAATGGTCTGAAAACATAGATGGAGGAAGCTTGCAATCTTTCATATATTAAGAATAAGTCTAATTTACAGTAGCAACATATAGAAACCAAAATCGAACCTTGTGTTTATCTTTAGTTTTCAGCTTTATAGCCTTTACAACACAATATCTAGATCCTGAATTAATGGATTAGATATGCCTAAAATAGAAATTCAAAACTAACTTGCAAAAGATAAGGAATGATCCTCAAAATGAGGTCAATCCCACATTTCATGGTCTTCATATCTTGTAGAGTCCTTGTGTAGTGCAGAATAGCCTTCCAAGGCTGATTGCTGATCTAAGAGATAAAATTTGAATTTGTTGAGATGTGCCAAAAATCCCAATTTGTTGCCACCAAAATATGTGCCAAAACCAACTTGGCTACCTTTTCTAATCCTTATGCATCAAAAATGGATCTTGAAACTGAATATATAATTCATCATCTATCCATCATGAGTGTTTTCAAATGATTTGGATCAGTGAAACCTCGATCTATGCAAAATTTACTTTCTCTGTCCAATTACAGGTTTCAGTGGTTAACACAAAGGAATTATGGGTGTATTAACTACCGAAAGCTCTGCTTTCGGTGGTTAATGAACAATCGTCTTGTTCGCCTAAACCACTGAAAACTTAGCTTTGTTCAAAACTTCAAAATTGAAAAAATTGATTACCTTGCTGATTTGTTGAAGGTTCAAGGTCCTTTTGGTGATGCTCCTCCTCTTTGTGCAGGACTGGAAACCTCCATCAGTTTAAGTCTCTGAGCCCATGTCAGCTTCCAGTACATCTATCTCACCCATTAATTCATCCTTGTCAATTTCATCGGGCATACTATAGCTTCTCTCTTGATGCACTTGCTTTTGTTTCTCTTTTGTCAAATCCATCTGACCCCTCCAAAGTAGATCTACAATTTCTCTTTTTCCAATGTGTTGATCTAGGAGAATTGGTACATCATCTGGAGTAACATAACCATACCAGTGACCAGTAACTTCATCATCAGCATTTGGACCATATATTATAAGGTTCCCGACATATTTGTGACCATCAACATGTGAGCATGGACTCACAGACACCTAACCTTTAAGGCCTCGACATTCTTTTGGCCCTAATTCTTTCTCAGCTAGAGAAACTTCTATCCAAAGAATCGAGCCACCATACTATAACTGCATAAAAATGTTTGTTGAGTTAATTTAAAATTCCTTTCAAATATGGATTGTTGTGCGTCTGATTTCTTCTTGTATTTTCCAAGTTAGATATAGAAGAGGAAGTAGATATTATATAGGCACTTCATAAGAGAGAGTTCCAAAGCCTTTAGAATGACAATCCAGGATGAGGCGCTTGTTATTTCATAATCAGAGTAAAAACCAGTGAAGACACAATTTGCTCCCAAACCCTAGTTCTGGCAAATTTTGCAACAAGTGTTGAGCTCCTT
Organism: Picea engelmannii; assembly: GCA_009831015.1. Taxonomy (NCBI): domain Eukaryota; kingdom Viridiplantae; phylum Streptophyta; class Pinopsida; order Pinales; family Pinaceae; genus Picea; species Picea engelmannii. Next base: position 376,122 of record ML781919.1, on the reverse strand, counting down.
TGACAACTTGAAAATATTGGTGTAGTCATTCAGGAAGCGGATGTGAAAAATTGATATAAAATTGCCAAATCCATGGCCACCTCATTCATAGTCCCAAAGCTCTTCAATAGATTTGTAAGATCCATCTGCACATATGAATAATTCAGAGCCATCCAACCCCCTTTTCTGATCTGAAAGGCTACTCAGAGCCTTGAATTTTGATTCAGGAAGATCCCATCCAAACAGTTGAATGTTCTCCCTTATTATATCATGATTAGTAGACTTTGGAATTGTGATTGTTCCTCTCTGAAGAGCCCACTTTATCAGCACTTGCCCTGGAGTCTTATTCATTTTTTTATAGATCAGTTTAACAGTAGGGTCATTTAGTAGGTCTCTTGTTTGGGGTCCCTGTGATCCCAATGGTGAGTATGCAATAACATGGATCTTGTGCTTCTTACAAACATCCAAAATCTTATCATTTCTCCATCTAGGATGCATTTCCACCTGGCACATAGAAGGCAAAGTTGTTGCATAGCTAAGTAGAGATTCCAACCTTTTCACTATGAAATTACATATCCCAATTTCTCAAACCTTTTTATCTACTACTAGTTTTTCCATTTCTCTCCATACACCCTCCATGTCTAAATATAACACATCGCCAACTTTGGGAGGTCTACTTATCCCTTCTCTCAAGTGAAATGGCCAGTGGATCAGGTAAAGATCAATATAGTCAAGATGTAGATCATTAAGAGACTGGTCAAGAGCAGTCCTGACTTTATCCGGAGACATGTTAGAGCACCAAAGCTTGGATAGCACAAATAAATCCTTCCTATCAATGCCTGCATCCATGGAAGCTCTCATTCTATGGACAACCTCCTACTCAACGCCATATTGTGATGCAGTATCAATATGGCGGTAACCCTCTTGCACAATGGTGTTGAAGATAGAATCCCCAACAGCCCCACCTGCTTTCCAGGTGCCAAGACCCACAACAAGGATTTCATTCCCACTTATCAACTTGTACTTTCCTTCAGAAGGGTAATCCTTTGGAGCAACTCTATCTTCCTATGCCATAATTGTTCAACTGATCTGGAAAAAATACACAGAATACCAGAGCCGAGGTGCCTAAGATTGGATGCCCAGAAGTTGTAATTTTATTATTAGAACATCTGCAAACATCATGTGCATCCATGGTATTGGAATTGAAGGTCTGTTTCTTCAGGAAATTCCAGTAGAATACACAGATACCAGAATTGAGAGATTTAGAGATATCGAATTCATCTAATGATTTGAACTTCATCTTTGAATCTCTTAGTTCTCTGAATTTTGTTAAGGTGTGTGCAGGAAAACATGTCGATCTGTTTGAGAACAAAGTTCCACTCATGCCCATTCTTATCCTTTGTAGATAGATTATCGTATATTCACTGTCTCACACCCTTGACTCTTCCAGACATAAGTTCTATTTCTGACTTCCACTCATCAAACAACGTAGGATCACCAACAACATTTTCCACAATTCAAACCCCGTGAACTAGAGGATTTGATGGCTTGAATTATGATGCATGGTTTTCTTGTGACATGTGGAATGAAATTCCTATGTGATCTAGACTTTAAACATTTGGAAACTGTAATGCTTAAATGTTTTGGCTTAATGCTAACTTATGTATGACTTGTGATGATGACAAATATTTGACATATTGACTCAGAATTTGACACTTGCGCTTGGGCATTGGTGTTAGAGATGGGATTTGTATGGTTTGTGGCCTGACTCGTGGCATGATATGACAAGACTCAAGACTTAAACATGAGAATTTAAGAAAGTAGTTTTAATGTGATATGGATTAGGTTTTAAGACCACTTCAAGCACTCACATTTCATAACAAAACTGCATATTGGCATATATATAGCTAGGTTTATGAACTAGGTGACATTTATTGTATATTTTGGTATGCAGGTCATAAGATAACCTTGGACAAAGCCATCAATAGGAGCTTAATGAAGGGTTTGGAAGTTATGACACTGTCTAAAAGACCTAATAAAATGACAAGTCAAAAAGAGAGTAATGAGGACACTCTAAAAAATACCAGTTCATTTTTTATTGCTAACAGTGTGCATGTGGATCTAGCCAAGGTCCAGGTCATCCGTGACTGGCTAGACCCAACCACACTCACTGAAATTCAAATATTCTTGGGTCTCACCAATTTCTATCACAAGTTCATGTTGGGATTCTCTCATATAGCATGGGCCCTCAGCTAAGTAACTAGGGGTGGTAGTAAGGAAAAATTTGTGTGGGTTTTGTCCCAACAAAAAGGATTCGATGACTTGAAGAATCATTTTTTCTCATCCCCAATACTTTCATTAATGGACCTGCAACATCCCTTTGAGATCGAGACAGATGCTTTAGACTATGTTGTGGGCATCATTCTAATTCAACATGGACAAGACGTGGCATATCATAGTGAGACACTATCAGATGTTATCTTTAAGTACCCTACTTATGAAAAAACAATGTACTCCACTATGCAAGCCTACCGCCAGTGGAGACATTACATTCTTTGGAAGGAAACATGCATCCACACTGATCACAAGTCACTGCAGTTCATGTAGACCCAAGGAAAATTGAAAAATGACTGCCATCAAAAGTGGTCCACATGCTTACAGTAGTTCCACCTCAACACAAAGTATAAAACAGGAAGTACCAACCAAGTTGTTGATTACCTCAGCTGACCTCCATTCACAACACTCACCATGGTGCTAGACTCTTATTGCCATGAGACCTCCAAATGGCCCCACCTCTACGAGTAAGACCCTGACTTCTCCATCACCTACCAATTGTTGGCTGCAAAATCAGTGGTCACTAATTTCCATCTTTAATATGGGTCGTTGTGTCGTCTAGGCTATATTTGTGTTCCATAAAGTGATCACTAGAAGATGATTTGGGAATCTCACTACAGTTAACTGGTGGGACACTTTGGCGTCGAAAAGACAGTGCCAGTGATGCAGAAACATTTCTACTGGCCAAAAACTCGACAGGATGTCGTGAAGTATATCAGGTCCTACATTGCCTACACTATTTCCAAACCGACCACTAAGAAATAGGGCATGTACACCCCTCTTTATACTTTTGACAGGCTATGGAAATCCATCTCAATGCACTACATGTTGGGCCTCCCATCAACCAAGAGGGGAAAAGAATATGTTTTTGTGGTTTTTTGTTGCTTTTTCAAGATGGTGAATCTAGTCGCCTGCAAGCAGAACATCACAGCACAAGCCACTTCCAATCACTTCTTTGAATGAGTATGGATACATTTTGGGATAATGCAAACCATTATTTTAGACCATGACAGTCGAATCCTCAGCACATTCTGGTCAATCCTCTGGTCACTTCTGGATACCAAGCTCACCAAATCCACTGCCTTCCACCCCCAGACAGATGGTCAAACTGAGGTCATCAATCGGATGATCATACATATCTTGTGCATGTACAATTCAAAAAAACCCTTCACATGGGATGAGAGTCTTCCCTATGGCCAACATAGCTACAATCGAGCCCTGCATAACTCAACTGGACACAACCCCTTTCAGGTGGGGTTGGGATTCCAACCATTGGGCCCCATGGATGTTGCACTACCCCTGGTGACCACCTTGGCCGACTCATCCCATGCTCCACCAGAAGCTGACAAAGACACCTGGTTCATTGAGCATATCCAACACATCCTCTAATAGGTTCAGGATATTCTATAGAAGTCTAATGCCAAGTATAAGCAGTGCCATGATCAACACTGTGTGCCACATAAGTTTCAGGTGGGACACAAAGTTTGGTTGCACTTGTATAAAAAATTCCTTGCAGGGCCCCATCGGAAGCTTCTCCCACTCTGTTATGGGTCATACACCATCACCAAGGTTTTGGGTGATAATTATTTTGAGCTCAACATTCCCCCTTTCCTTGGCATGCACCCAGTCTTCAACATGGCTCTCCTTCGACCATATTTCCCACCATTATTGGACACCTCAGAGATAGTAGATCAGTTGAAACCAACATATATCAACCCTAAATACATGTAACAGGAATCCAATGGTCATATTATGGACACACATATCAAGGGAAATCGACAAAAAAGGATCTAGATTTATCGAGTCGTCAAAGAAGGGAAGCTCCTACACTAAGGCAAGTGGCTCACCCGAGGCCAAATTCAGCAGACATTTCCCCATATGATGGGGAAACTCAACCCAATGGATACCATTTCTTCCTAGAGAGGTAGGATTGATCCAAGTGTATATTGGTGGGCAACCACCTTTTCCAACCCACTCAAAATAGTTTTCTGGCAATTCACTATTTTTAGTAGTTTTAACTTCCGGGGCCATTTTGAGGGCCTAAATGAAGGTTTTTAGGGATCGATCTTCTTAATTATAGTTGAAGGCATGATTGAGCCCCAAAAATGAATCCCCTCGATGATACCTTCCCAACGGTCTATCGTGGGCCTAAAACAGATATCGTATGCAAAAGTTACAACCCCGAGAAGTTGATGTACTGGCTTACCCAAATGGGGCCCACATGACTTTTGGCACTTCATCTCTTAGGGTTAGGTTTTTGGATGTATAGGGTTTTTGACATTCCTGTTTATTGTAAAAAGGCCTTTAGAGCCTTATTTTAATCATCTTCTTGTGAATGATCACAGTCATCACATCTCTTCTCAGGGATAAGCCGCCACTATTCCAGCAAGCTTGTTTTCCGCTGCATTTTACAGTTTCAGCTTATTTCGTTATTGAACAGAAAACCAGTTTTATTGTATCTATGTTATTCTGTGTTAAGCATATTTTAATAATCTGTATTCATTTTGTTCTTCTCATAAAATCTGGATCATGTGAACAAATTGAGTTAGTTCATGGTGGAGATGAGGAAGGTGCAATGGATAGCAACGAAGCATGTGCTTAGGTACTTGAGAGGTACGATGGAGTATGGATTGAGGTATCTTAGAGGAGATGAAGTGATGCATGGATATACATACTTAGATTGGGAAGGGAGTGTAGTAGACACAAATAGCACGTTGGGGTGTTGCTTCAGCTTGGGTTCAATCATGATTACTTGGTTCAGCAAGAACCATACTTTTTTAGCACTTGGTTGATAACAAGAAGAGTATATGGCAGCAAGTATGGATACATGTGAAACCATTTGGCTTTGAAAATTACTTACATGCTTATTTGATAAGGAGTTGGAGCATACATTGATATACTACGATATCATAGTTGTATCAAATCTCAGAGAATCCAATATTCCATGACAGGTCCAAGCATATAGAGATCATATATCACTTCATTCAAGACAGAATCCAGAAGGGAGAAGTGAAGCTTCAATATATTTCCACAGATGAGCAAGTTGCAGATATTCTGACCAAATCCTTGGTTAAAGGGAAGTTTGTATTCTTTAGAGACAAATTTGGAGTGGTGTGGAATATCTTCCTCTCTAAAAGGGATTGTTGATATTTGGTAGCATTACACATGTATTTCCATGCAAGACTAAGTTTATATATGTGTGGAAGTCATCCAAATCCTTCTACCTTGATACTTTACTTTAATTAAAGAAATTATTAAAGTAAAGTGTTTTTATTAGAGATTTGAGTTTTATTTAAAGAAATGCTTTAATTAGCATTAGTGAATTAAATAATAGCCATTGATAACAAGTGAGGTGAGAAATAATATCAATCATCTATCACTTTGGAGATTAGGATTAGGAAATAACTCAAGATTATAAAATCAAGGCTAGGGTGAAGGAGGAAGAAACTTCAAACAACATTGCCACTGAGAAAATAAGGAATTTTGGTCAAATGATTGGATCACGAAGGACTGTGATTTAAGGAGATATTGCATAGGTGCAGAAGGACTTCCATATAGAGATTAGGTTAGGAAGAAGAAGAAAAAAAGGACTATCGCAACTAGGTTTTAGCTAATTGAAGTGGCAAAAACAGGATTGTGTCATACAAAGTTTTCTATACAATATTTGAGCAGGTATATGAAGGTTTCAGTGGAGATAGAAACATATACATGGGTTTGATTATGATATGAATTTTATGAGATGAAAGAAATGACTACGAATTATTAATGGGTTCTTAACAGAAAATAACAAAGATACAGTAAAACTGGTTTTCTATTCAATAAGGAAATAAGTTGAAACTGTAAAATGCAGCGGAAACAAGCTTGCTGGTATGGTGGTGGCTTATCTCTGAGAAGAGATTTGACAAATGCGCTCATTCACAAGAAGATGATTAAAATGAGGCTCTGAAGGCCTTTTTACAATAAACATTAATGCCAAAAACCCTAGACATCCAAAAAACTAACCCTAGGAGATGAAGCGCCAAAAGTCATGTGGCCCCGTCTGGGTAAGTTAGTACATCAACTTCTCGGGGTCGTAACTTTTGCATATGATCTCCGTTTTAGGTGTATGATATCTAGTTGGAAAGGTATCATTGATGAGATTCATTTTGGGGGATAAATCATTCTTTTTTTTTATTATTGAGAAGCTATATCCCAAAAAACCTTCATTTGAGCTAGTGGATTTGGAGTTAAAACTGCTAAAAATAGTAAATTGCCAAAATTGCCAGAACACTATTTTGAGCTAGTGAATCAATAATCCCTCCATAGGAATGAATGGTCTCCATTTTATTGATTTACCCCATCATATGAGGAAATTTCTGTTGAATTTGGCCCTGGGTAAGCTACTTGCCTTGGTGCAAGAGCTACCCTACTTTGACAACTCAATAAAGTTGGATCCTTTGCTTTCGAGTGCCCTTGATATGTCTATCCACAATATGATCGTTGGATTCCTGTTGTATACATTTGGGGTTGATCTTTGTTGGTGTCAACTATTCTTCTACGTCTGAGGTGTCCAATAACAGTGGGAAATAAGGGCAAAGGAGATCCACATTGAACACTGGGTGCAGGCCAAGGAACGGAGGAATGTTGAGCTCAAAATAATTATCCCACATGGCCTTGGTGATGGTGTATGGCCCATAATGGAGTGGGTGAAGCTTCCAATGGGGTCCTATAAGGTTTTCTTTCTACAAGTGAAACCAAACTTTGTCACCCACCTGAAACTTATGTGGCACCTAATGTTTATCATGGCGCTACGTGTACTTGTCATTGGACTTTTGTAGGATATCCTGAACCCATTGACGGATGTGATAGATATGCTCAATGAACCAGGTGGCTTTGTCAGCTTCATTTGGATCAAGGGATGAGTCAGTCGAGGTGACCACAAGGGGAAGTGAAACATCTATGGGACCCAATGGTTGGAATCCAAACCCCACCTGAAAGGGGTTGTGGTCGGTTGAGTTATGTAGGGCTTAGTTGTAGCTATGTTGGATATAGGGAAGGATCTCATCCCATGTGTGAGGGTGCTTTGAATTATACATGAAAAGGATATGCAAAATCATTTGATTTATGACCTCGGTTTGGCCATCTATCTGGGGGTGAAAGGTCATGGATTTGGTGAGCTTTGTGTCCAGCAGTGACCAGAGGCTCGACTAGAATGTGCTAAGAAATCGACTATCTTGATCTGAGACAATGGTTTTTGGGATTCCAAAATATACCCAGACCCATTCAAAGAAGATCTTGGTAGGAGCCTCTGCTATGATGTTCTTCTTGTAGGCAACCAGAATCTCCATCTTAGAAAATTGATCAACAACCACAAAAACATAGTCATTTCCCCGCTTGGTGGATGGGAGGCCCAACATGTATTCCATTGATATGGATTCCCATGGCCTGTTAGGAGTAGGAAGAGGGGTGTACAAGACATGTTTCTTAGTGGTCAGTTTGGAAATAGCGTAGGTAGTGCAGGACCTGATAAACTTGCTGACCTCCTGATGAAGTTTCGGATAGTAGAATTGTTTTTGTAGCATCACCACTGTCTTTTCGGCACCGAAGTGTCTTTCCACCTAACTGTAGTGGAATTCCCAGATCATCTTTGATCGCTCACTTGATGGAACACAGATATGGCACAGACGACACAACAACCCATCATGAGGATGGAAATTATCGACAACTAAGTTTTCACCCAACATTTGGTAGGTGGTGGCAAAGTCTGGGCCTGTCTCATAGAGTTGGGTACATCCAGAGGTCTCATGGTCATAGGAGTCTAGCACCGTGGTGAGTGTCATGACTAGTGGTCTCCTGAGGCAATCAACAACACGATTTGTGCTTCCTACTTTATACTTGATTTTGAGGTGGAATTGTTGCAAGTATGTGGACCACTTTTGATGGTGATCATTCTGAAATTTTCCTTGTGTCTGCATGAACTGTACTGGCTTATGATTAGTGTGGATGATTGTCTCCTTCCCCAGAATGTGATGTCTCCACTGGCGACAAGCTTTCAGAATGGAGTACATTTCTTTGTCATAAGTAGGGTACTTACGAACAACATCTGATAGCGTCTCACTATGATAGTCCATGGGGTGGTCGTGTTGAGTGAGAACGACGCCCACCACATACTCTGAAGCATCTGTCTCAATATCAAAGGGGTGTTGCAGGTCTGGTAGTGAAAGTAATGGGTTTGAGCACAAGCTCTGCTTCAAATCATCAAATGCTTGTTGTTGGCACTGGACCCATGGAAATTGTGCCTTACCACCACCCCTGGTTATTTGGCTAAGGGTCGATGCAATATGGGAGAATCCCAACACAAAACTGCGGTAGAAGTTGGTAAGGCCCAAGAAGATCCAAAGCTTAATGAGTGTGGTTGGGGATGGCCAGTCACGAATGACTTGGATCTTGGCAGGATCCACATGTATTCCATGTTGATCAATTATGTAGCCCAGGTAATGGATCATGTCCATGCCAATGGAGCATTTTTCCAAGTTGGCATATATCTTGTGTCGTCACAAGGTGTGCAGAACCTGTTGAATATGCTACAAATGTTCGACCTAAGTCTTGTTGTAAATGAGAATGTCATCCAGATACACCACTACAAAATTATTGTTGAATGGTCGCAGGATATTTTCCATCATCCTCATGAAAGTGGTTGGATCATTTTTCAAACCAAAGGGCATGGCCAACCATTCAAAAAGGCCTTCCTTTGACTTGAAGGTGGTTTTCCATACATCTGTCTATTCTATTGAGACTTGGTGGTAGCCAAACTTTGGATCAATCTTACTGAAGTATTTGGCCCCCATGAGTTGATCAAGGAGGTCGTCAATTCAGGGAATTGGGTACCAATTTTTGACTATGATTTATTCAGATCTCGGTAATCATTGCAGATTCGCTAGGTTACATCTTTCTTCTGTACCAACATGATTGGGCTCCCGTAAGGGGATGAGATGGAATAGATGTGCCCCTTGTGGAGAAGTTCTTGGATTTGTCGCTTGATCTCCTCATTCTCTAACAGAGAGTGGAAATAAACTGTCCCATTGGGTAGCGATGCATCGGGGGTTAGATCAATGGGATGCTTGACCTGGTAGTGCAGAAGTACCCTGGTAGGTGAGGAGAAGATATTTGAGTATTCTTCCATGACCTTATCTACTTTCTTCTATTGTGTGGACAGGTCGACCGCAGAGACCCTGGATGTGGCTGTGATCTTTCGATTATTCTAAGAGAGAATCACAAAGAATACAAACTTTCCCATCTGAGAGATGACCTTCCTACATTGCTTAGCAGAGATCAAGAAAATAGCACTAGGTGGGACTACCTCGGGTATCCTGTACAATTTTCTCTTCAAAGTAATAATAACACTACGAGGCCGAGACTCATACAAAGCATGGCATTTCCATAAATAAGGTTGGCCTAAAATAACATCACAAAATTTGAGAGAAGAAACATCACAAAATACCTCTCCTTTGAAGGGATTGATGTCGTATGACAGTTGGCACTGTTGGCTGACGTGAATATAGCTTCCTTGGCAGAGCCATCCAATGGTGTAGGGTTGTGGGTGCGACATTGTTGATAGGGCTAGCCGCTTTATGACCTCTGCTAATATGATATTATTCTAGCTACCTCTATCAACAATGAAGTGAATCGGGGTGCCTTTTACCCACATCTGTGAATGGAAGAGGCGTTCTCCTTCTTCTGGCTCATCTAGTTCACCAGGATGGAGCTTGGTGGTAGAAACTGTGGCACTGGGTTCCGCATCAATAAATTGTCTTCCCCTTTCTAGTTTTGGCTCAGAGTTTGAAGCCACCTCTGATTTAGAGGCTTTCACTTTGGCCACCAATGAATTCTTTGAGTGGCACTAAGCAATGTTATGCCAAGGGCTCTTATGGAAGTTGCACCACTTCCCAATATCTTTCTTTGTCTTTCTGGTGTCCTTCTTTGCTTGTGACTTGGATTGGTTGTCTTGATACTGCCATATTTTCTCTGTCCTTTTTTCTGTGGGTTGGGGTCTCCCTTTCCTGGATTTTGGTGTGAGGGATTCCCAAGACCAAATTTCCACATATTTTGTTTGAGATTATGCTCGATTTTGACAACATATCGGTAGGTCATGCCCAAGGATGAGATGTCCAGAAATTCCATTTCGATCTAGATGTATCAATGCAAAGTGCCACAATACTTGAGAACCAGATGTTAGTCTGAATCTTTGATACCCATCTTGGTGCGCAAGGTATGAAAGATATTTGTAAAATCTGGCACAGCTTGGTTTATTTCTTGCCGCAATGTGGTCCATTTGGTGTACAAGTCATCATAACTTCTGACAGGGTAGTATTGTTCCTTAATAACATCCTTGAAGGATTCCTAGGTGGTCGTGACTATAAATAATGACGGTTCCTCTGTTTCCTTTTTCTCATAGAATGTTTCCCACCAATCTTTGACATGGGGAACGACTTTGAGGAGCGAAAAAATAATCTTTTCTCTATTTGAAAAGTTGTGGACATAAAAATACCCTTCTAGTAGATTCAACCACTTGTCTACCACATCTTTGTCTATCTGACATTTAAATATAGGAATATAGAAGTTTTTTTGTACCTTGAAGGGGGCGACGCCTCCACTCGAAGAAGATGTATCACTTATTGGTATCCACCAAAGGATTTGCATGAAACTATCCATCATCTCATTCCTTTTTTTTGTGAGGGATTCCTCAATCAACAGTTTGAAAGGATCTACTACTTGGGCATGCAAGAGCTTCTATCGTCAAGAGAAACAATCTTGAGACCCAACTCTTTGTACTCCAACCTCATTGGGGACATGCATTAAGACAACAAGGAGCATACCACTTTGATACCACTGATGTAATACCCCTAAGGCTGAACCCAATTGTAAATGTAAATACAAATGTACTTAAGTTTGTGTGTTGTTTTGATATCATCTTTGTATGCACATTTCATGGCATAGTGCGTGCATGTACTACGCAGTAGAATGAGGAAGTGTGCACATTCCAGGATAACATGCACATCATCTTAAGTGTGTGCAATGTTGAGGCCAGGGAGCCTTTGTGTATATGATATTTTTTATAGGTTGGTGAGCCATTTATTATAAGCTAGGATGCTTATGTTTTGATTAGGATGGAGAGCCTAGATGTTAAAGGCCAGTGCGCATGTTTTTGTACATGTCTCATATTTAATATAAAATACATCGGTGTGCGCAGACCGACCATGATAAAAGAGATGGGGGACTAAACTCCACTAGTTAGGGAAAGGGAGGGGCTAAGTTAAGGAAAGGGGATAAGCTAGGGAGCTTGAGCCAAAAAGGAATATTATATTAATATTTCTTAAATCATAAAGTATGGATAATTATTTTATCCTAAGTTCTAAAGTTGGGGACAAGTGGGCCAAAAGTAGCTCCCAACATGACAAGTGTCAAGTTGGGGACATTCATACATATTGTTGGGACTTAGTTCATTTACACAGCCCCCCAATCATTTTTATGATCATCTTTTCCATCATTCCTTCCATCATTCAACCATGATTCCAAGACTATTTTCACTCACGCAGTCAGTTATCCTTCATACATTCTTATCATTGTACGTGAACCGGTATCCATAGTCATAATGTGTTGGTGTACCTGGTTAGCTTGGGAGAGGGATTGAAGAAGCGGGTTTTTGGGCTTGTGGGATATTGAAGAGGCGGGTTTTCAGGACTGTGAGCAATTCTCTGGGTGAGAGAATCATTGGGAATTGATTTCCTAAAGGTGCTAAATTGCAACTATAGGGCTCTGAGACTTCTTGTCTGACATGTTGTTGAAGCCCTAGAAGGGAAGTGGGGCAGCCAAAGGACTATTGAGCGGAGAAGGGGCACACTTCCTTGGGTGGGACAGGCATGTGGGGAATGAGGGACTATAGGTTGTTAGCTTAAGTAGGAACCTGTGACAGAGTCTTTCATGTTTTCCATGAACCATTAGCCTAGTTAGGAACCTTTTAAACCAGTGGAGTTTAATCCCAGTTCGAAGGTGAATCACTGTTGAGAGTGATGAACAGTGTGGTCTAAAGCTAGGAAGTTCGTGGAAGTTATGCATGCAGTTGGTGATATCTTACCAAGATAAGTGTAAACTGTGTGATAAATTTACATGCTGCATTATTATTTCTGTGTTCAGTTTTATGGATTTATCCTGTGTATGATTTATAACTGTGTTTGTATTTATGGGTATTTCCTATATATGTTGCATGTATGCATTTACTATTATTTCAGTATGAATTTGTGCATTTAAAGATGTATTTGTATGTTTATGTGTTATATATAATGCTTCCGCAAGATTTCTATGTGTATATATTTTAATTGCATGCAATTAGAAAATTTAATGTGGCATAGCTCAGATTAGATATTGGGTATGTTACAATATGTTCCGCAAAGAGAATGTAAGAGTTCTCTGGTGTAGCGTGGCTCGGCCATGGGTGGTTGGGGACGTTACAATATGGTATCAGAGATTTAGTTTTCAACACTAAGCCTGGATGGGCCGAGAAAGTTGAGTTGAAGCAAAATGTCATAGAGGATTTATTTCAAAGTGGCCAAATTTTAGTTGGTAGAATGTCCATGGTAAATAGTATCAACAACTGGGCGGAAATGGGGAAAATCCCAAATTTGTGTGGTTGAATTCATGAGAAAATGGAGAATTCAGCCAAGTGATCAGATATTACTGATTTAATATCTGTTCTAGCAAATTCAAACCTATAATTGGTCGAATTTGAAGTTATAATGAATCCATGACAGTTGCAGCAATTTTTATAATTAAAACTCCCAATTCGTGAATTGAGTTTGGGAAAAATCCGTTCCATAAATGTCAACCCACAATGATATTTTTTTACAGAGGTTAAGTTGGTGTTATCTGGGTTAAATTGAACGAATTTCATAGTTGCAGAATGTCTATAGTGAATTGGGAAAAAAAGACCCAATTTCTGCAGTGGAAATTCACGAGGAATCGATGTGCATAAAGGTGAATGTGCACAGTTGGGAGCACCAAAAATTCATGTGGCTTAGTGAAAAGATCAGGATAGGTAATATTTGTCAATGTGCAGGTATTGGCGTACTGATGCATGTGTTAAATTTTAGTACCGCGTGGAAAAATATGGTGTCAGGGTGCGCATGGAAAATTTTGGCGTCGTGCGGAAAAATATTGGTGTGGGGGTGTGTGCACTAAATTTATCATTGCACAGATTGCACACACATAAGAAGCTGTGCGTGGTGTACACACACATAATAATGGCATGCAGGGTGTATGCAGTATTGGCTGAGCACAAAGGAGTTTGGTTGGTGCGTACACAATATGGGTATATGTTGTCGCGTGACAATTTAGTATGGTGCGCGCAAAGTATTGATGTGCGGTGGAGGCATACTAAACTTGGCATGGTGTAGCGCGTAGATTGAATTGCACACAAAATACTACGTGCGGTAGATATTGGCACGCGATACAAAAGTGCGCGCAAGTTATTGGCGCGACAAAGAAGTGATACACAGTGATTTTAAAGTGCGCGAAGCACAATTTACCTTGTGATGTTGCAGCACATGGTAAATACGGGTGCACAGATTGAATTTTTTGTGCACGCAGTTGCTTGAAGGGTGAATAACAGTGGAAAACCAACGAATTTCTGCGACATTTTATATCGTTTGAATGTCACCTTTTTACAGTGCGTTTTTTAGGGCCTTAAGACCAGTTTTAGCAACTCAAAAAATATGAGAACAAAGTGTGCCAAGGAACACTCTATATTTGATGCTCGAATAAAAGATCTCAGATAGATATTTATAATGGTGTAAACTGTTCGTCAAACAGATCTTTTATAAGAAAGATACAACAAAAACAGTGAAGGGTAAATTATAAGACCCAACTAGCTTCATGGAGCCATAACTTTTTTCTTCGGAATTAGATTGAGGTGCAGGAGCAGTAAATGGAAATATATTAAACCATAGAGGAAAGTCCCAGAGCTGAATTAAATTTTTGGGCAATTTAAATATGGTTAAAAGGGTAAAGAACGTACCTGTACCATTTCAGACCAAAAACACAAATTGGCCTAGAACTTCAGCACACGGGTTGCAACTAGCAGCTCAGAACACAGAAAGATTTGAAACTTGGACAGAGTGTCCATATTATGTATATGAAGAAACCCAATTGATATATTAATAAAAATCCAATGGAGTAGGCACAAAAATGTTTAATTACAACACAAATTTGCGCCAAGTTGAAAAATGAACAGAAAATTTAATGGGAAAATTTCAAAAGACCATAACGTTTTGCTCAAGACTCGGAATTGAGCATGTGAGAAGACATTGGAAAGGTCTTGGAAAGTGGAATAATTATCCACCCAGAAAATTTATCAAGGCATTCAAATTTCTAGGAAATCAAAAGAAATAATTCTGATATATATTAGTGAACCATAATGGTTCATATTTTCATGAAATTGTTAAAACAGTTAGCCTGACAAGGTTTTGTTGGCTGTACATTTTGTAGAAATAGAAACAAATAGATCAAGATCATATTAGATTCTAGAGTAATTGAATATGCATAAGGGAATTACAACTATGAAGATGAATTCATAGGGATGGATGTCCATTTGAGCATCGAAGGAACAAACTCCAATGGACATGGAGAAGAAAGGAATGAAAACATGAATATGGCAGAGACCATTAAAAATTTGTAGAAGGATTTCCAAAGCCATAAGGTTGATAATGAAAGTATTATGAGAGACAAGGAGCAGCAGGATGACTTCAACATGAAGATATTACAGATCTTGAACACAATAGAAAAGAAATTGGATAAGGAGAGTGGCTCTAGAAAATCGGGAAGTCACAAGTCTCATGATGTGAAAAGAAAATCAAGAAGTGTTAGAAGACATCACCATCACTCCCCAAGGAATTCCAATAAGAGGGAACACAATAGCTCAAGTCCATCCCCTATTAGGAAGCATAAGAGTTATGGGTTGGATGAACTACAAGGAGAAATGAAAAAAATCAAACCTCCTACTTTTGATGGTGAGCACACGAAGGATGAAGATGTAGAGACATGGTTGTTGGGCATGAGAAAGTATTTTCAATTGAATAATTATTATTTTCATGCAGAGGGTATAATTTCCATCTATAAACTCAAGGGAAAGGAATCCATGTGGTGGGATCAGCTTGTGCAGGTGCAACACATCAAAGAGAAAAGTGTTACTTGGAGGGAATTCAAGAGGTATTTTGAGAAGAAATACTTGACTAAGAGATGCTATAACAAGAAAATGAAAGAGTTATTTGAACTCAAGCTTAGGAGTATGACCATTGATAAATATGAGAGAAGCTTTTTAGAACTGTTGAAGTATGTATCTTTCATCAAGGATGATATAGTGAAGATTCAAAGGTATTTGAGTGGATTTCCATCATTTATCAATGAAAAAATACAATATGATGATCCCAAGACATTGGAGGATACCATAAGGTGAGCTAAATGCCTATATGATCAACAAAAATCAAGGCCAACATTCCAAAAATCTTCGGAAGACAAAACGAAATTCAATATGGATCAAAGTAAGAAGGGATATAAGCCACCATTCTTCAGAATCAATCCTCAGGGACAACAAACTCCTAAAGAACCTAGAATGTTTGAAACAGGGAGTCAAAGGCCAAGGCAACTACCTATTCAAGGTTAGGGTTGTAAAGGGGATCACATGTTCAGAGATTGTCCTCATAGAGGTGAAAAAGGGGGGATTGTTCACAATGTACAGCAAGTTGAAACAGTGGAGGACATGGGAAGAAAGGTACCCAGGATCTACGCAGCCCTGGACAACAAGCAGACGGAGTATCAATCACATATTATTGAAGTGGAAGGTATGATCAACAACCAAACCATTGTTATTTTAATTGATTCAGGAGCTCTTCATAGTTATATAGATCCTAAGATGGTGGAAAGTTTGCATTTTCCAAGAAGAAAGCATGGGAAATCATGTTTGGTGCAGCTGGCTACAAGAACCAAAAGAAAATTTAATGAGATGGTTAAGTCATGTATTATGGACATGAATGGAATGAACACCTAGGCATATTTGAACATTTTTCCTTTAGGTTCCTATGACTATCTAATTTGGATGGATTGGTTGGACCAACATCATGCTCTCCTAGACTGTCATAACAAAGAATTTACTTCCTTTTATGAGGAAGGGAAACTAAGGAAAGTGCAGGGAATTCCCAAGGTAGTAACCATCAGAGAGATTTCATCATTGCAACTGATGAAATGTTACAGAAAAGGGTGTCAAATATTTGCAGCTCATATGGAGGAGACACCAAAAGATAAGGTGCCAAATTTGGAAGATTATGCAGTCCTGGAAGATTTTGAAGATCTGTTCAAGGAGGTACCAGGACTACCCCCAAGGAGGGACATTGATTTCTCTATAAATCTAATTCCTGGAGCAACTCTAGTGTCAAAGACTCCTTACAGAATGAGTACACCAGATATGAAGGAGTTGCAAATGCAGCTTGAAGAGCTTCTGAAGAAGGGGTGTATATGCCCAAGTGTGTCACCTTAGGGTGCCCCAGTCTTGTTTGTGAAGAATAGATATGGAATATTAAGATTGTGCATTGATTTCAGACAGTTGAATAAAGTGACTATGAAGAACAAGTATCCTCTGCCAAGGATTGATGATCTCTTTGATCAATTGAAGGATGCAAAGATCTTTTCAAAGATAGATCTCAGGTTCGAATACCATCAGGTAAGGATTAACGAATAATATATCAGCAAGACCCCCTTCAGGACAAGGTCTAGTCATTATGAGTTCACAGTGGTGCCATTTGGGTTGTCAAATACACCAGCTATCTTCATGTGCTTAATGAATGGTGTTTTCTGAGAATATTTAGACAAGTTTGTCATTGTCTTTTTGGATGACATTCTTGTATATTCTAAGTCAGAAGAAGAGAATGAGCATCATTTGAGGATGGTGTTGCAAGTATTAAGGGAGAATCAGTTGTATTCCAAATTGAACAAGTGCTCATTTTATCAGAAGCAAATTCACTATTTGGGACATATCATTTCAAAGGATGGGATAGCAGTGGATCCTGAGAAGATAGAAGTCATTAGAGAATGGGTAGTGCCAAAGAATGTGACAGAGGTCATATCATTCATGGGTCTTGTAGGCTACTACAAAATATTTATTGAAGGATTCGCAAAGATAGCACACCCAATCAAATCCTTGCAAAGAAAAGGTGTGAATTTTTAGTGGACATTGGATTATGAGAAGAGTTTCCAACACTTAAAAACTTATTAACAAGTGCTTCAATACTAAGTATTGCAGACCCAAATGAAGACTTCATTGTATGCACAAATGCATGTAAAGAAGGAATTGGTGGAGGCCTCAGTCATAATGGGTTTGTCATATGTTATGAATCAAGGAAGTTGAAGGATCATGAAAGAAACTATGTCACTCATGATTTGGAGTTGGCAGCCATAGTGCATGCCTTGAGGAAATAGAGACACTACCTGTTGTGGGTGGGAAATCCCTCCTACGGACTAGCACTAAGGATTTTATCATGCATACAGAAATGACCTAAATATTCTTACTTTTTACCATCATCCCATGCCTAGACCCCCATTACTCATATGTAAATACAAGGCTCAAGAGATTAAGTTGACGTACCTTATTCTTTGTGTTTGATGTCGATCCCTTTTCATGCTTGGTCATTCTTTGACTGTAACTCTCCTCCCAATGTTGACCTACATTCACTAAAGAAAAACAAATAACTCCACATGCATTTGATCTATGAATTAATGGGTTAGAGATTTAATCAATCATACAATCAATATTCCAATAATGACAATCTCATATGGCGGGACGGGAAAAGCAATTATTTTATTAACTTCACAATGATACCTTACAATGATAAAGTCGGCTACTACTCCTTGATCCTGGTCCTAGGATATTCTTCCATTGTCTTGCAACTACTTTTCTCTATACTTCTCTTCGCACAAGGATGACTAAGGGTTGGGACAAAGGGAATGCTCAATCGGGTATAGTTTCTTTACTATGATTCTCCCCCTTTCAAATGGGACCCCTATTGCTTCTTTTATAGGCTAGAAGGAGCTAGGTATTTGGTTGAATGACCATCCATGCATGGCCGAAAGGTTTAGTTAACTTGCCCAAAGCTGTGTGTTCTGTCAGAAACTTTCCTTTTTTCGTGCTTATGAAGGTCCACGCGAGCTGTAGTGGATCATCTAGTGTGGACACTATAGATACACATGGGTTGTAGTGGAGCAAGGTGCGTAGGCCTTTAAAAATGAAGTTTTTTAGAAGAGTTGTTCAGTATTGGGTTGGAAAAGAAGGAATATGAGATGGCCTGATGCCAGGTAAGCATGTTTGGTGCAAATTAGGGTTATAACAGATGCCCCTTAATGTGTGAGGTCAGAAGAGCATCTAATGGCTGAAATAAGTTATCAATCTTTATCAACGTACCAAATCGATGAGCCCAGGGACCAGAATTCAGAAGGTTCCATCAACAAAATAACAATTGTCTAACCAAGGCGAGCATACCCATGCTTGGGATGAAATAAAATCATGGCTACCAATCAAATACACTATAGATCTATGTCATATAACTATATAAAGTGTAGTCGTGAGAAATACACAGCGGATATACATCTCAAAATAAAAAGATATGCATGTATAGTATCCATCTTCTAGAAGCTGATAAGGCCTGATGGCTAGAGATGAGGTCTTCTGTGCTCGAGAAACAAATTCAAAATCTTCAAAACTTGGGTAGGAGTGTAATATGAGTGTATGACTTCACCACCCAGAGGTCTTCGACGGCTCATCGATCATTGACTAGAGAATCTTGATGATCAGGTTGAAGGCTTCATTGATTTCGAGCAAAGACTTGATTGGACTTTGAGGATGGCCGAGCATGAGGGCAAGAGACAAACTGCAGAGGGGCCTGTTGTAGAAAAATCTTCCTGCGGATAGGTAGATTGCCTCAAAGAGCTAGACCCTACTCTAAGACAAAAAATGATTAACGTGGACACTGACTTCCTTTCAAATCCATACAAACCAACACATGAGAAGGAAGGATAACAACAATACCTTTTTATCGATGTTTGTCCCTGCACGCTCCAAATTGGGCTTCAGAATCTCGCTCCTCGCTGAGTCCTGTAGACAAACAAAGTACGACCGCTTCCTACTCTATTGATGTTAGCTTGAAAATAGATCTATCTATCAACGATAAGTTCATGTAAGATCATACACAAACTAGAAAGAAACAGGCCAAGTGTGTCATATTAATGAGAATATCGACAACAGTACATACAATCGTAGATCCGAATGCGACAACTTCGTCAAGTCCCCTTCGTCTAACCCTTTCTCGAAAGATACACAACCTGGATGATCGCAGCTTCATTGATCACCTCTCCTTTGACTGACTGTGTGTTTCCTATGAGATCATAGGTTTCATGCTAGCAATTCTTTCTCTTTTCACCACCATGGAGCTTATTTATATAGGTTAAGAGGAGCTTAACCTCTTGAGTTATCTTTAGAACAAGTTGAGAAATTCCCTCCTTGGATCAAGGATCTTCTAATGGAACCAAGAATTCGAATGCAACTACCTTCTAATCTTGAGAGATCCTCCCCTTATTCTCCTCAACGGGCCAACTACTGCCTCAGATTAGAGAGCGCTCCCTCAAAAGGGGCATCAGACCACTATAGCGCTCCCTAGGAATCTTGAGGGGGGTGCCAGTGCTTCAAATATGGATAGCACTCCTTCAAAGGGGTAGGCAGGCATTATAACACTCCCTGAGACCTTATAGGGGAGAGACAGTGCTCCTAAGGCTGATTTAGGGGAGCGCTCACCCTCAAAGCCTTTGTTTAAGATCTCTTCTCAGGAAATAAAAGTTCCTTAACTTCAGTTAATCATTTTCCTCCTTCAAATCAAGTGTATGATATGTCTTAGGTGCCTCCTTAGTGTCGTCATTATGGAAGTATGCTTGAACAACATTTGTGACACTTGTGAACAACTTGCGACACTTGCGAAAGTTGTAAGGAACATGTGACACTTACGACACTTATCGAAGTGAGCAATATTGAGGTGTAACAGATTGGCCCCCAAAGTATGAAGTTAGAAGATGCGAACTGATAACTGAAATGATTTGTAGACTCTCAAGCAAGGGTATAGACTTGGAGAACCTACCGGAAGCTGCACGCAAACATCCAACAAATATCATGACATATTTCAAAACCCAAGGCAGGCATACCTATGCTTGGGTGATCAAGACTTGCAAGATATGGCCGCCATAAAATACACTGCGGATCCATAATTGTATTGATAAAAAGGTATAGCCACAAAAGATAAAATTTGGATATATACTTTGATGACTCGGACTGATTGTAGCCACGAAGAATACACAGTGGATCTACAAGATGACAAGACATAGCCACGACCAATACAAAGTGGATCTATGTAACAGTGTATGAGTCATTTGTCCAATAGAAACTCCTTTGCAACCCGGGTAAAGCACATATCAAAGTGACCACTCAACCCAGGGTCTTCTTACCAATCCCAATATGGTATGAATGTAACCATGTGAATACATGTTCTGATGTCAAACATGGCAGAAACCACTTGATTACCTGTCAATCGTGTGAACTGTTAAAAAGTGCGAGGGAGATCACCATTAATGTCAATGATTCCCAAGGTACCTTAGTACATTCCAGTGAATGTGAATAGATAAGTTGAATTTGAACATCCGTGGAATCATTCGATCAGAGGTCAATGATGTAAACCTACCGTCGAATGTGAGGAGGCCTGCCATTGAGGCATGCAGGTCCCAAAGTACTATCTGGTTTCTAAGCCTAATTCCTGGATAATGTTTTGAAGTCGACAGGAATAGACTCGTCGAGGGAGGGCCTTGATGTATCCCCCATAAACAACACGAAACGGACATAGAGATGTAATTGGTAGATCAAATGGACATGGACTGACACAGGTTTTGAGGCAAGATATTTGGGATGGCTGAATCTCGAGGTGGATACTTCCCTTGAACACTGAGGCACAACAGTAAAACATGACATGGACCAAAAATATGCAGTGGACAATGTGACTTGCGTCAGGTTACCCAAAGGAGTGAAAGGAACTCAAAGGATTGGCTCAGTGCAGAGGTTCAGCGGATTATGATGCGTGCAAATGACAAAGTGTCGTGTTCAAGGGCGACTCTAAGAATTGTTGGATAGTGTTCTCAAGAGACTGCTTGTCTTGCTCCTTTCAATTTTTTCCCCCATCCAGATAGACGAGTACCTATTTTTGATTTAATGAGCTCGAGGAGGATAAAAAATGCTCAATATAACTCACCTTCGGTAAGTTCCTCTTCCTTTGTTTAATGAACCAGAAGAAGTAAGGGTTCGGTCTCATATGGGTCTGTCGATGTGTGCTTTAACGAGTCCAAAGACAGAAAAATCAAAGGTTTTTCGGGATTATAGAGTTTGGAAAAACACTTAAAAGAGAACTCTCTTAGTTCCTTTTTTGTACAATAGTCTAGCGAGACCGAAAAAGAGATAAACTATCGCTCGAAAGACGCCCTTTCTGACCTTTTAACGAGTGTGAAAGGAAGCAAGGTCACTCGACAATCTTTTCATATTTAGAGAGTCTGAAAAGGGTTTAAAGGAGACTCCAAGGGGGTTCCTTTTTCGTGTATTCCTGTATCCGTACAGGTCCGAAAAAGAGATAAAAGTTTACCCGGTTACGTTCTCATATTATCGAGCTCGAGAATGAACTAAGACTATGCTCATAAATGTGACAAGGTAAATAATCCATCAGGACTGCCAGGAAACCTGCGATGCCAAAACTACAAACTAGGGGTTTAGTGAAGCCATCATATTAGAGAAACCCATAAATGACCATACCTTATAAAAAATGGAAATTTATAAATAGAAATACAATGAAAATTCCATTTACCATTTCATTTTGCACAAGGATTTTGGAGTAGTGGAGATTCTCACTTTGAAGTGGATCTTGTTTTTCTCGCTGCCAGAGCTACGGTTGACCGTTTTCATTGCCATTCAGACCAGGTAGATATTCATTTCTCCTTCTTTCAATTACATGGTTTAGTATTCATTTTCATAGCATCATTTAATTTAAAATACGAAGCCCTAAATTTCCCCAAAAAGATCAAAATCGACCTCTTTGAAAAATCGTAAAACAAAGGGATTCTTTTTGTAAAAACATTCTAGAAAAGGGTGGCTAAGATGCCAACGCCTTAATAGTTAATGGGATGGGTCGTTTTTGGTAAGGAATCCATGAAAACATCACCACGTATGCTCACGCAGCCATAAAGAAATCATTTGGATTTGAAAACGTTTCATTATTATATGATGGATGTTAAATGGCTAAGAGAGGGCGTGGTGATTATAAAAGAGAGTGTGGTCACTTTAAATGATGTGGGAATTTAGATTTCATATTTTAACTTGCTTTTGAAAATTGTCGAAATTACGAAAACGTGGAAATAATGAATTTCTTTATTTTTTTGTTTTGTAGGTTATTTCAGCGACCATGATCGAGTGGAAAGAAAGAGAACATGAGATGGATGACTTAGCTTCCTTGCAGAATCCCCGCACACGGGCCGCATTGTGAGCTTGTGGTTTACTCAAATTCTTCAAGTTGCAAAAAATGAAGAAAGAGGTTTTATTTCTTGCGCATATGATCGGCCTATTGGATGTTGCAGAGCAAGGATTCCGAATTGGCACACAACTTTTAACCATTGAGTTAGAAGACGTGTATTTTTTGACTAGCCTCTCGAAAAGAGGGGTCCCCATATATTTTTCTGGGCAGAGGGCGCTACCTGAATAAGTGGACGTGTATTTGGCATGCCACTGTATCCTAGGAGCAAGACTGGTAGGGGGTAGAATCCCTATCAAGGATATTCGGGAGCTACCTCTCCGGTCTATACTATTTTCCATCACGAGCATGACAAGCAGTACTAGCGTGCATCTAGCATCAAGATCACAGGTGGCTTATGGTGTCTAGTGCTTGGAACCAACACTATTCAACTGGAGTGCAGGGTTCCTTCAAAATGTGAAGGAAAAAATTTCATGGTGTAGGACGGAACAAAAGCAGTTTAGTTATGGCTATTTTCTAGTCTCATTTTTTCTAGAGCACATCCCCCAGATGCAGCCTCAGATAGCACTGGCGGTGTGACCAGTGGACGAACCAAGGATGGTGAGGTGGAATAGTCTGTCTCCGAGGCTAGTAGCGGAGTCAAAGTTTCGTTTCACTGGCGATTTCTTTGCCTGGCTAAGACGACAGTATCTCTGGATAGAGGACTTCTTGTATGCTGAGGTATATTTTCGTGGGAGCATGGATTTGATTTTACTCACAGGGGAAGACTGGGATGTGTCAGGTAAAAGACTGAGCCATACCTTGTCTAGTTTTTTTTTTTTTAAGTTTTTTGATGTATATGTATTTTTTTTGGGTATACAGAAGAGTTTTTAACAGATGTATTGTTTTCAACATGTAGATAAGGGAGAAGTGCACCCGACCGATATACTGATACCAGGATGTCGTGGGGGTGTCCCGGTTGCAGCAGATCTGGTAGTACCAGTGAAAGGTCTCCGGGAGGTTGAAAGAAACCTCCAAGGCCTTACGATGGGAATTCCTACTCTGCAGAGGGGAGAAGTTCTTTTACATCTACAGACGCACACTGTGGGAGTACCAGAGAACATCAATTATCTGCCGAGGCACATAGTGCACATGGTGATGTGTTACTCATAGCACAATGTAGTGCAGAGAGATTAGAGTCTCTCTGGTGATCATTTTGTATGCCTTGTCAGGCGGTGTTGTAGGGGTTTAGAGACCCAAAATTTTTCTCTTCTACATACTTTTTTGATGTAATCAAAACATTTCAGTCACGCCATATATATATATATATATATATATATATACAGTTTCAAGTTTTTACAGTGTCAATGATTTGTACATGATGATGTCTGTGATGTGTTTTAATTTACATGTAATGTACAATTTTGATTTCGTTAAATCTTATATGTGGGAAAGATACCGATCCATGATGTAATTAGCTAACGAATCTGAAACACTATTAAGTTCTCTTGGAATGTGTCTATATTCAATGTAATCGAACATTCATTCAAGGCGATGAACTTGTAGGTGGAGACGTAGCAGGATAGGACTACGAATAGTGTAGATACGGTTGAGTTGATAGACCACGAGTTGGGAGTCTAAGTACACAATGATACGAGAGATACCTAGGGAGGAGACTTGGGTCAATAGTCCTATGACAACATGATATTCTTCCATGTTGTTGGTTGTTGGTCCTAAGCAGATCCCTCCTAAACTCACCACCTGGTCAAATTGGTAAATAACCCATGTTACCGAAGCAATATTCTGGGTATGTCGACTAGCACCATCCGCAAACCCAAAAAAGATAGGAAATGAAGACGTCATCTACGCATGAAAACACAAGCACAGTCATGAGTGGAAACGGTAAAGACTCGAGCACACGAAAGAAATAGACACACCAAACTAAAATACAATAATGTACAAAGTATAGATGCTAGGTGATCTAGGCATAGTACTTTTTAAGGTAAAGCCTGTTTCGGGGCTCTCCCAGGGAAATTCCATCATGATCTACTAATTCGGAGGAACCTCTATGTAGGAAATGCTTCACGATGTAAGGACCGTACCACAGAGGTTCTAACTTTCATGTCCCCAATTTATCGTGAGCTTGGTCATAAACGAGGACTAAGTCTCCTTCTATGAAAGTCTGAGGGTGGATGGATTTGTCATATTGACTTTTAATTCGTTTCTGATGTGCCTCATTAGTGAGAGTAGCATCACGACGTGTTTCGCCTATCTTGGATAGATACAGGAATCGTTCTTCTTCAAAAGAAGTATGGG
Organism: Picea engelmannii; assembly: GCA_009831015.1. Classification (NCBI taxonomy): domain Eukaryota; kingdom Viridiplantae; phylum Streptophyta; class Pinopsida; order Pinales; family Pinaceae; genus Picea; species Picea engelmannii. The sequence goes on along the minus strand of ML781919.1, from coordinate 350,890 downwards.
GCTACAGTTCTACTTTCAGTTTGAGTGATGGAATCTCACACTCGATTGGTAGGATGACTTCAATGCCATATACCAACTGGAAAGGAGTGAATCCAGTTGAGGTTTTCACAGAAGTGCGATAAGCCCAGAGAGAAGAGAAAATTTGTAAATGCCACGATGTCTTGTTTTCCCCTACCATGCATTGGATCATGGTTTTTAGGACTTTTTTGATGGCCTCAAATTGTCCATTAGCCTGAGGGTAGTAAGGGGATGAGTTTTCATGGCGAAAACCCAATTTGACATGTAACTCGCTCATCATCCGGTTCTTGAAGTGTGCACCATGATCAGTGACAATGGCACATGGTACACCAAAATGAGTTATGATATGGTTGAAAAGAAATAGAGCTGCAGTACGACCATCATTCAGGAAGGTAGGCACAGCCTCAGCCCATTTGGTGAAGTAGTCGATGGCGACGATGATGTAACCGTGCCCCCCGGCTGAGGTAGGCTTACACTGCCTAAAATCGATACCCCACTTGGAAAAGGGGTCGATGGCGATAATGGGGTGCAGCGTAGTAGGGTGGGTGTGTGCCTTCTTGTTAAAGAGTTGGCAGGGTGGGCATTTTTTGACAGCCTCGATGCAATATTTGAAAATCGAGGGCCAAAAGTAGCCGACACGTAGGATTTTTTGGGCTGTGGCTAGCCTAGAAAGGTGACTGCCACAGGTGCCAAGGTGAAAATCGTTCAAAACGTGTTCAGCCTCCTCGTGAATCAGACATCGCCGAAGGATGGTGTCAATACCACGGTGATACAAGGTGTCACCAATGATGAGATAACGACGAGAGTGGTGACGAATGCGTCGACGCTCTTCGCGAGAAATGTTGGGCTGAAAACATTGGGTTTGAAGGTAGAGGAGAATGTCTCCATACTAGGTGTTACACATTATTTTAGTCATCCTTATGATCGTTAATGATGTAAACCTATCTGTTGCCTTCAGAGGGGTCAGTGGCATGAGTTCCTAAAGGGAGAAGGGAGAAGAAATTCTCCTGAGAAAAGAAGTTGCTTTTTCCTATGTAAAAACCTTATAAAAAGGGAAGTTCGAAGGTTGCTATATAGGCGGGGTGTGAGTATGACCCATTCACATAGGTTTCACTATAGCTAGGGTGCGAGAATGACTGCACGTGGGAAAAATGAGCATTTTCTCGAATCTTCTAGAAGGAGAAACTTCTATGGTGAGGTGGCATCCGAATGGTTTGGATCTTACTCACTTTCATGATTTAGTGGGATCATCCTAACCTCCTCACCTTATCCTATTCAAATTATAAAAGGAGAGGAGTTCTCATGGAGAAAGTTAGCTTGGATTAGCTTGGGTTAGCTTTGTTGGTTCATGAGCTTGTTCTTGATTGGCTTAGAATTATCAACTTGGTTGGAGTGGCTTTGAGATTTTCTTTGTCAAGATAGATTGTGAGTAGCTATCAGATCTATGGTTTCAGAATCCTTGGAGAAAGAAGCATGTGGGGAACGAAGGACAATTGGAAGGGACCTTATGAAATCAAGGCCATGGTTGTAATCTCTCTTTCACATTCAATATAATACAGTAATATGTCTGTTTCCCATAAAGCTAATGTTACTTTATTGTATAACTCCTTGATCATATACATAGATTAACTATTGAATATTTTGAGTTGTCTTCACTTCGATTGGTTTGTATTGTTGTGGTCTTGACGGAACAAGAGCATTGGAGCGAAGCTGGGACAACAGAGACCCAAGGAAGCGATCATAAGGTATGCACGTGATTCTTGCCTTCCAGTTCATTCAATAGTATAAATCTAAGGAAAGAGTATTATTCTGTCCTGCTCTGTTCTAGATCCAGGTGGATCTAGGGAGATCGGTTTGTGTCCACACTTACGGATTAATCCTGAAACAAAATTGGTGACTCCACTAGGAAACCAATTGTTTCCTAGATAGTTTAGTTTACCTTGCCTTGATTGCTTGTTTTATGGTCTCTGAGTCTGTGGGAGATCCATCGAGACTCTCTGGATTTGAAAGTTCACTCAAAAAAATTTGTCCTTTTTCCAAGTTTTGTGTTTACAGACATTCTCGCACTGTACCCTTTAGTAGCCTGCGAGAATCATCTGAGTTCGCACCCTACTATGTAATCCAGTGCGAGGTATTCGCACCCTACCTGTGTTTAGCCTGTAAACTCCACTAATGTTCGCACTGCACCTTATAGCTAGGCTGCGAACCCATTTGAAATTTGTCTTTGGAATTAGGATGTCCTATTTTTTGATGCCCAGTTTTGCTTTGATCAGCTAAATTGAACTTTTGGAGCCTATATTGATCTGTTTACAATCTTCTTGACATCCTTTGAGTTTCTTTTATCCACTTTTTCTTTGTTTGGTTTTGAAGGATTAGTCTCTTTCTTTGAGTGTCTTTCAATTACAAAGTGTGTGTTTTCTTTAGAATTGTTTAGGGAAAGATCAGATTTTTTCTGAATAGTTCTCTTTAAAAGAAAACTTTTAGTTTGGGTTTCTTTGTTTTAAGAAAGTTCATTATTTCTTTTAGTGAAATTTTTGAAAGAAAAATATTTAATTTCTTGCTTTATATTATATTGGGGGCATCCTTGCATTTGGAGTAGAGAAATTTCATGATTCTTGGCATTTTTTTATCTTAAATTATGAAAAAAGTTCCCCCTCATGGCCGGGGGGGGCCATGAATCGTGCATTGGTGTACAATACCTTTTTCTCATTTCTTGAGAATATTGATATTGATGAGTTTTAATATTTTGGGACATTGTGCATGTGGGAATGATAAATGTTTTCTCCTTCTCGTAGCATAGCTTTCATCGAAATGAAAATATTGCATATTCATATCTTTGCATAATTTTCGAGTCAGTCAAAACACCATATTGTCCACGCCATCTTCCTTTTGAGTAACAATAGCCTTATAAATAAAGCGCTTATAAAAATTGATTAGACATTTTTATCTTTTCTGGTAGAAAACCTACATTAGATTAGTTGTAGGGCTTTGGAATAGGTGTGAAAGATAACTTTCCAAAGCTGCAAACAAACATAGTATCTTGTGTTAGGGAGCGGTTAAATCCACTTATTACATTTTGTCCTGGGAAGCCCTTCTAACACAAGGGTCAAGCACGAGGTCACATTGATATTGACAGTTACTCACCCTTCTTTGTTGATGTCAGTGTAGATATTGCACGTATTACGGGGATCACTCGGAGGTATACCCACAATGATGAGTGGAAGCCTTTTGAGTTGATTTTGGGCTAGATACCCTGCCCTTGCGTGTGGATCGGACTATCGACTATTTCCCCAAGCATCACTATAGTGATTGGTAACCTAGTGGCCTATCTCTTTAGGGTATTTACACAAGGTGACTGTGGAGGGGCAAGTCTTCACGGTACCTGGAATCGACGTTGGCCAAACTCACTCGGGCTCCTTGGAGGGTATACCCACGATTATGTGTGGGAGCTTGCACTAGGGTGTAAGTCCGTTAAGCAGGTCGTCAACGTAACTTTTCCACCCGCTCTATCTCATCCCCTTCTTACTTTGTTCCCGTGATGTTGGATTTCATCACCAACTAGTGCGTTCATTGTGAGAAGGTTTTGTTTGTTTTCTTGCTTCCTAGATTTTTAGCGTGTGTTTTTTGTTTTCCCTAGTGGACTCTAGATTGGATTTTTGTTTTTCATGGCGTCAGTTCCAGAAAATACCAATGAAGGAACCTCTACTCCAGGGGAACCTTTTTTTTTTCCTTCTTACGGAAACATTGGTCCTCCTCACATCGCTACTTTGAGCCTTCCAGGTCTCACTATTGGATTACTGGTATGGTTGTTTTCCACTCAGGTAATCCCGAATGCCGTAAGTGCTTCGGTCGTAAGCACTTCCCCCCAAGAAAATCAACCTCATGTTGATCCTTCACTGTCTTCACCAGTAAGGTCTTCTTCACCTTCTTCGCTTGCAAGGTCGCCTTCCGTTCCATCTTCTTCGTCGAGCGAAAGTTATGAAGCTAGTAACTCGTTGAATAAGAAGAAGAAGAAAAGGAAGAATAAGAAGAATAAAATTAAGCAAGGATCCAAACCTCCAACCACTGTCCAACATGATGGAAAAAAACCAGTTACTGTTAATCGTGCTGGGAGTGTTGATGATGTCAATATCACCCGAACTACCCATAAGCCCAAGTACCCTTGCAGGCTTTGTAAGGGTAGCCATATTCTTAAGGATTTCCTTGGTCTATCTAAGGTTATAGAAGCATGGTCTACATGCCCTCGCCAACCCATGTCGTTAGCCTCTGAACAACATGCTGACGACCCCCCGTCAACCAGTCATGATATGGTTGGGAAGAAGAAAAGTAGAGTCAATTTCCCATGTATGTTATGCAAAGGGAGTCATCTAACTCATCTTTTTCCTCATATGGAAGAAGCCTCGAAATTACTGGAAGACATGACTGTTTCACAGCCTCAACTTCCAACTGCTTATCGCAAGATTTCTCTCAACCCACCTATAGTTGATGGAATGATCAATCTGGTTCCCCTGTCGGTCAGTCCGGTTGATCAAGTGGTCAATATGGTCACATATTTGAATGAACGAATAGACCAAGTGGTTGATCCGACTTCATCCTCGGTCAACCCCACTCTCCCTTCAGAGAGTGAAACCCAAGCGGTCGATCCATTTCCACCTGTCGACCCCATTCTCCCCTTGAAGAATGAAACCCAAGTGGTTGATATGATCTCTCCATCGGTCGACCCTACTCTCTTCCTCGAGAGTAAACCTGATAATGCCCATGTTTTTCTCATTGATATAGAATATCCCGTTCCTCCTTCTCCCGTAGAACCCCCTCCAAGTAATGAGGCCATCTATTTTGATTGGGGTGTGCTAACTGGACCTCGTCTTCCCTCTCACTTTCCTTTCCATATTACAGTACAGGTTTGTGGTCGGGACGTTACCAAAACGTTGATAGATGAAGGTTCGTCTGTTAGTATTTTGTACTCTATTGATTGGAACGCTTTGGGTTTCCCTCCACTTGTGCCGGTTACGCAGAATCTGGTAACTTTTAACAAAAGAACTAGTCAACCTTTAGGGACCCTTCCTCAATTTCCTGTAAATTTGGGAGGGAAAAATGTCCTCATTGATGTCATGGTAGTCCAAGACCCCTTGGATTTGTCTTTACTCCTTGGGAGAGATTATGTCTATGCCATGAAAGCTATTGTCTCTACTCTTTTTCATGTGATATCTTTCCCTCACGATGGACGGGTTGTGACTATTGATCAACTTTCATTCATTGATCCTGCCTGGATTGACTCCCTGAATGGTTCTTGTATGCAGACAGTTTCGGCCCCGCCACAGGTCAATTATGTGGCGTTGACCCCCATGACTTCAAATTCTAATGAATTAGATCTAGTAGTTTACATGGTGATCTCTTCGATAGGGTTGTTAGAGCCTGATCTCTTTACTCCTATTGCGACCCTTGACATGGTGTCCTTCCAGAGTGTGTTCCTTCCTTCTAGTGAAGACCTCTTGGAAGCCATGACTGAGTTTTTTCCCTTGACATGGTGTCATTCCAGAGCATTTTCCTCTTGGAATCCATGATCAAGAAGAGAGGTCCGAGGATAGTTTTTGCGTCTTTGAGGCCACCTCGATAAAAAATGAAATAGAGGTATTTGAGCATAGTTTTCTAATTTCAAGCTGATTAAAAAATGAAACCACTTGAGGATATTTTTTGTGTATCTGTGGAAACCTCTTTAAAAAATGAAACAAAGGTTATGAGCATAGTTCTTGTTTCTATGTCAAGCTCGTTAAAAAATGAAATAGTTTTCCCCCTCTCTATTTGAGTCAAGTCCTTCATCTAGTATTTGAAGTTTCATTCCATTCTCCTTTGCAGTTGGATGAAACAAAGCTTGGGAGGCATTTTCCTCAGCCTCTAGAATTCATGTTGAAGTTGAGCCACTAGTTTCTTTAGCTGGGGGCTAAGTACCAACCATCCTTGTCTTATGTGTTGGGAAGTCGCAAGCATAGTTCTCTATGGTTCAAGCTTCTGTAAAAATGAAACCACTTACTCCAAGCATAGTTTTCTATGGTTCAAGTTTGTGTAAAAATGAAACCACTTACCTCAAGCACAGTTTCCTCTGGTTCAACCTTGCGTAAAAATGAAACCAGGTCCAAGCATAGTTTTGTTTAGTTTTTAAGCTTGTGTAAAAATTAAAAGCTATCCCAAGCATAGTTTTGTTTTTGTTTTAAATCTTGAGTAAAAATAAAAACAATCCCGATTTTGGTCTTTGTTTTTTCTCATGCTCGTAAATCAATGAGAATGTAACCGAGTATACTTTTATCACTTTTTCGGACTCATAAAGGTTATACGAAAAAGGAACCCCTCTGGAGTCCTCTTTAATCTCTTTTTAGACTCTCTAAACATGAAAAGATTGTCGAGCGACCTTTCTATTTTCACGCTCGATAAAGTATTTGAAGTACGCATTTGGTGAGCAATAATTTATCTCTTTTTCGGTCTCGTCCAGACTATTTTACGAAAAAGGAACTAAGAGAGTTCTCTTTTAAGTGTTTTTCCAAACTCTATAATCTTGAAAAACCTTCGAGTTTTCTATCTCTAGACTCGTTAAAAAAACATTGACAGACCCGTGATGGGACTGGACCACTCCTTCTTAGGGTTCGTTAAACATACTCCGAGGGAATTGTCTGAAGGATGAGCTTACATTACAAGCATATGTTATCCTCCTCAAGCTTGCATAAAAATAAAGAGGTACTCGCCAGAAATGGTGGGGGAAAAATTGGGAAAGAAATGTATCTAAACCTGTATTCTGTGGAAGAGTCGCTTTTGAA
>ML781919.1:323289-344013 GCA_009831015.1 Picea engelmannii | reverse complement strand
GGAAAATCCACTCGTCTCCTGATCATACTCCTATAAGATTACAAATTGGTCTGTGATCCTTGTTGTTGAGTCAGTGTTTCCAAGACAGTTGTCGTGTCGTCAATCCGTTCAAAAAGATGTCCAACCTGAAAATCCTTCTATTGTGTCGGCCATTTATGTAGTCCTTAAATACTTCTATTGCGTCGGCCATCCCTGAGTCAATCCTGAATCACTTGTTACTCTGATCTACATCAAATCTTGTTACTTGTTTCGTGTCACTGATGTGGGATAAATTAAGGCCCTCCTGTGACGAGTCTTTTCCTGTCGACTTCAACTCATTATCCAGGAATTAGACTTAGAAACCAATTGGTACCTTGGAACTTGCAGGCCTCAATGGTAGGTTTCCTCGCTTTCGACAGTGGGTTTTCATAATTGACCCCTGATTGGAAGATTTCATCGAGTGTTCGACTTCAGCTCATTTATTCACATTCGTTGGATTGTACTAGTGTACCTTAGGATTCATTGACATTAATGGTGATTTCCCTCAGACTTGTTAACGATATACACTAATGACCGGTAATCAAGTGGTTTCTACCATGTTCGACTTTGACACATGTATTCACATGGTTAGATTCGTACTATAGAGTGGCGGAGATGAAGACCCTGGATATTTTCTGACAAATCCAGGTTGCGTTGGAGTATATTCAGTTTACTGTTGCATAGATCCACATTGTATGTCTGGTGGCTATATTCAAATTTGAGTCTTTAGCACATAGATCCACAGTGTACTTTTGGTGGCTATGTTCAGATTTGAGTCATATTGGCATGGATCCACAGTGTATGTTTGGTGGCCATGACCTGTCTTACTTGACAAGGATCTTCACATGTCGGCATTTATTCTTTGAGTCATTTGTATTCTGAGTATGGGAATTCATAACTCAGTGATGATATATTATTGTACTGTATTTCCTTGTTTGTTGGCAGGTTTCTGACCGACTGTTCCTTGTTCCCTACACACATTCGACAAAGTATTTCAGCTATCACTTTGTTCTAACTTCATACTTTGGGGGGCTCTCTGTTACACATTATTTTAATCATCCTTATGATCGTTAATGATGTAAACCTATCTGTTTCCTTCAGAGGGGTCAGTGGCCTGAGTTCCTAAAGAGAGAAGGGAGAAGAACTTCTCCTGAGAAAAGAAGTTGCTTTTTCCTATGTAAAAACCTTATAAAAAGGGAAGTTCGCAGGTTGTTATATAGGCAGGGTGCAAGAATGACCCATTCTCATAGGTTTCACTATAGCTAGGGTGCGAACACCTCACAGATTGCTCTATAGCTAGGGTGCGAGAATGACTGCACATGGGAAAAATGAGCGTTTTCTCGAATCTTCTAGAAGGAGAAACTTCTATGGTGAGGTGGCATCCGAATGGTTTGGATCTTACTCACATTCATGATTTAGTGGGATCATCCTAACCTCCTCACCTTATCCTCTTCAACTTCTAACAAGAGAGGAGTTTTCATGGAGAAAGTTAGCTTGGATTAGCTTGGGTTAGCTTTGTTGGTTCATGAGCTTGTTCTTTATTGGCTTGGAATTATCAGTTTGGTTGGAGTGGCTTTGAGATTTGATTTGTCAAGATAGATTGTGAGTAGCTATCAGATCTATGGTTTCAGAATCCTTGGAGCAAGAAGCGTGTGGGGAACGAAGGACAGTTGTAAGGGACCTTACGACATCAAGGCCATGGTTGTAATCTCTCTTTCACATTCAGTAGAATACAGTAATATGTCTCTTTCCCATAAAGCTAATGTTACTTTATTGTATAACTCCTTGATCATATACATAGATTAACTATTGAATATTTTGAGTTGTCTTCACTTCGATTGGTTTGTATTGTTGTGGTCTTGACGACACAATAGCATTGGAGTGAAGCTGGGACAACAGAGACCCAAGGAAGCGATCATAAGGTAAGCACATGATTCTTGCCTTCCAGTTCATTCAATAGTATAAATCTAAGGAAAGAGTATTATTCTATCCTGCTTTGTTCTAGATCCAGGTGGATCTAGGGAGATCGGTTTGTGTCCACACTTACAGATTAATCCTGAAACACCAGGGATCAGAGGTGTTGATGAGGAAGAGAGATTCATCGGGGAGAGAATCTCTAGGTTCAATGTTTTCATCGGCACAAGGGAGAGCACAGATAAGCTCTATGAACACCAGGGATTTTTTGGCTTTGGCCTTTGTAAACTCAAGATCGAATTCTTGAAGAATAATGATCAATTTAGAATATTTTCCCCCAAGTACTTGACATGTTAAGATGTGGTACATAGGGTTGGAGTCTGTGATCACCGTGGTGGTGCGTAATAAGATGTAATGGTGGAATCTGTGGATAGTGATAACGGCTGCCAAAGCCAGTTTCTCGACATGTGAATATCGGAGCTCAGGTCTAGATAGACTCTTTCTCAGGTAATAAATCACATGTTCTTCGTCATTGGTTTCCTCTTGAACTAACACCATCGCAATGGTGGAAGTGGAGGAGACCAGGTAAAGGATGTAATCCTTTGTATACTCCGGAGTGTGTAACAAAGGGGTGTGGGTCAATGCATGCTTGAGAGCATCAAATGACCATTGGGCGATGTCATCCCAGACGAAAGGGGTGTTCTTTTGGAGTAACCGTATAAATCCTTTAGTGATCTCAGCATAGTTGCAAATAAAACGGCGAAGGAAGTTTTCTTTTCCTTGCAAACTTTGGAGTTGGGTTAAATTGGTAGGTGGGGGTAAGGCTAGAATGGCCTTAATATTTAAGGGATCCACCCTGATCCCATCTTTGGAGACAATGAAACCAAGGAGTTGACCAGATTAGACAGCGAAAATGCACTTGTGTGGGTTCAAGCGAATACGGTAGAACCGACATCGAAGAAAAATTGCCCACAAGTGATCAATGTGATTGGATTGATTGGATGAATGGGTGGGTAAATCATCGAGGTAGGGCTCCGCGATATGCTTGATATCATGGAAAGAGTATGACATGGCCCGCTAGAAAGTGGCACTAGCATTGTTTAGGCCAAATCGTAACTTGCGATAGGCAAAAGTTCCCCAAGGGTAGATAAAGGTTGTCTTATGTTGATCAGCACGTAAGATTTCAATCTAGTTATACCTAGAAAATCCATCCATGAAAGAGAAGATTACGCTCCCTGCGCAATTATCGATGATTTGGTCGATGAAGGGCGTAGGGTAGTTGTCCTTGGGACAAGCTTTGTTGAGATATCGATAGTCAACACAAACACAGATGGTACCTTTTTTTTTGGCAACCAGAACAAGGTTGGAAACCCATTGTGTCAAAGGGACGGGATAGATAAATCTAGATTCGAGAAGTTTTTCAACTTCTTCCTTTATAGATGCGATTTTCTTGGGATGAACCGGGTAAAGTTTTTGTCAAACAGGTTTCGCATCAGGATAAGTCTTGATTTCGTGGACGATTATTGAAGGGTTGATCCATGGCATTTCCTCATAGCTCCATGCGAAGACATCGGGGAATTCTTTAAACAAAGCGGTGTAAGAGGCCACTTCCTCGGGTGTGAAATTAGCACCAAGGTTAATGTTTTCCACGACACCTTATTTGATCGAAATGTCAATAACAATCATGGTAGATATGTTACCCATGTTCCCCTCAGAGAGAGTATCTTGTGTGAAGATAGGAGATTGCGGAGCATCGGTAACATCGGGAGGGAAGACAGAGAATATGTCTTGGTGAATTTATTCCAAAGGTGAAAGAAAAGAGGATCGGTGATGGTTATCATCCTAAGGCAGATCGTCAATGCTAAGAATTTCCATAATAAATTCGTCAAAAGGAAAAATATGGGAAATGTAATCAACAACGGACAACAGGGAATCCAACCAAGAGGGCACCGAGTAGGCATCTGGTGCCAATAAATGTGAATTGTTTGAAGAGGGAGAGGCAGATTGAATGGCTATGTATGCGGCCTCAGCTGGGCTAAGTAGCATAGTGCCACCGAGCACATCAAATTCCAGGGGACTAGGTACGATCCAAGGGTCAAATGATTCCAAGGATTTATAAGGCATAGTCGAGATCATATTAACGGAGGAAATATGATGCGCAGTAGGTGGAAGTGGTGTAGGGAAAGTACCCATAAGGTTAGAATATTTCAATAAGCCAACACCAATGCTTTCATACATAACTAGGTGGTCTCCCAAAAAGGGAATGTTGTTGGTAGCAGGGATATGAGCGTCATGTGTACAAAAATCGAGCTGATCGACGGTGACAATTTTGCCTTGATGGGGGAATTCTACACATCGAAACACTAACGAGGCGATGAAATTCATAGCGTAGAACTAACTTCTTCCGAGTATTAGGTTGTAATCGAGGGGAGCATCGACCACCTTGACATCAACAGTAACAGTTTTGCCGCCCAACTGAACGACTAAGGATTTTAATAATCCGTGAGGATGAAAACCTCATCCATCGAAAGCGCCTAATATCGTAGCAGATTTGTTAAGGGCAAGTGATTTTAAGCCTTTCCAATAAGCTAAGGACATGAAACAAGTAGAGGCTCCCTCATCCAGGATAGTTCGGTGGATTTGTTGATTGTGAACAACAACATCGATTTGGAAAGCTAACTGGTGGGAGAGTCTCGGTTGATGATCATCCATATTAAACATGAGGTTGTTTGATGACTCGGGATCAAAAGCACCGATAGCAGCTAAGAGCGTTCTACGTTGGCTGGGACAGCATTGTAGAACTTCCAAGGCAGACATAGCACACAGTGCTTGGGCCAAATCTTCTACAATGTTGTAGTTTTGGGCAACCCGTGAATTAGGATTGAAAGAAGATTTCTGGATGGTGCTCTTAGGAGGGCGTAAGATGGAGTCAAATGAAGGTTTCTCAATCTGAAGCGGCCCAGATGGAGGACTAACAGAGGATGGTAACAAGTTTGGTGAAGAACCGTTAGCATTCTTCAACTTATAAGGTTTAATTGGTGTGTCATATGTTGTAGAGCGAGTGGTTATATTAACCACATTGAACATGTAAATGTGAGCACTTGTCGAGGCTTCATCATGGGGTGGGTTGGAACTGCCCCCTGTGGTGGGGGTTTGAGCAACCAAATATTGTTGCTGCGGAAAAGGCTGATTAAGCACAGTGGGTTGTGAATTTACCTTGAAAATCTTGGCCACTTCATCACAATGTGGATAGTCTCGGGTGTAGTGATCATCACCACAAATGAGACATGGGAATTTCGGTTTTCGTTGTGGTTGTTTTCCGACAGCAGGGGTTTGCGGTTGATTTTTTGGTTGTTCGTTGTTATGGCTTTTCTTTGGTTTATTTCTCTCTTTCTTCTTGCCCCCAGATTGTTGTGAAGGGGTTGATTGGACCGTATTCACCTCAGAGATATGAGCTTGAGGGGTAGAAGAGGGTGCAGTCAGACTGGCAGCAGTCGTTGAAGCGGGCCGCTGAATCGTTCCAGTCGACTGGGTGGTAGATTGAGTTTTGACGGAGCCAATAACTCCATCCACGTGGGAAGTAGACGATGGCTTGGATGGATCATTAGTGGCACAGGTAGCATTCGGTATCAACTCATACAGAGTACCAGATTATGAATAGACTAAGTCTAAGTACTGATCTCGGGCAATGACTTCTTCCTCGGTGACTACACCACCCATGGAAAAATCACGAACAATCTGGGGTAACAATGATTTAGTGAACCATTTCGCTAACAATTGGTCAGGAATGACCACTTTGATTAGCCTTTGTCGTCATCTCCATTCATGAATATGATTGGAGATATGTACGAACATTTTCCGACAAAGGGAGGTTAATAGTTCAGTACCTGTCTCATATCGAATGGGTAGTTGGAAGTGTGTGAGGAAGGACATGGCGAGAGAGTTGAAATCGTGAAAGGATGCGCATGGTAATTCAATATACCATTTCGTCATGGAACTCGTAAGTGTTCGTTGGAAAATTTGCAAACATATAGAATCGTCCATGAGGGAGTTGGATGAACACCACAAATGGAAATTCATCACGTGGTTGTTTGGATCTTCTCCGGACTTTTCGTCGAATTTTGGGATATCAGAAGGAAGTTTAGCTGGAATAGCTGGCCAAACCGGGGAATGATAAATAGGATCATTCGTTAACCAAGACAAGTCTGGAAGGTCCAGGGTAGCCAGAAAAGGTAGTTGTCGGTCAATCTGTGGGTAACACTGGTGCGGCATGGGGACACCAGTAGGACCAATCACTGGGTTATGTGGATAATTGTAACTAGTGGGCCCTCTTGTATGAGGTTGGTGTTGACCAGGGTACACAGGATTTGAGGTTTTTTGAGGAGCATGTGTGAGCGGAGGATAAACGGATGGGTTTTGAAGATTATGGGTTGGGTTTGGCATTTGTCCATAAGGAGGTTGTTGCGAAGTCTGAGAATTGTGTCCTATCGAGAACTGTGAGTTTCCTGGAAAAGGGACGTCCATAGATTGGGTGTGGCGGATGCATTTTGTCCATGTGGTTGATGGTAGACTCCGGGTTGAGGCTTCCCCCCAGCATGAGGTTTCCCCCCTAATGGAATTTTTCCTCTGGTGGGAGGATGCCCCCTAGCTTGAGGTAGAGTTCCCAAAATTTGAGAACCAATCATGAATGATTGATCGGTGCCACTGAGTGGATTAGGACCACCAAGACCGATCCCCTCGGGTTGTTGGATAGGTATGGAACCTTTCGGCATAACTTGGGTAGTAGTGGCTTAGGTAGTAGTGGCAGTGAAAGAATTCATTGCTCTGTACCCAAAAGGGAGTGATGATGTAGGCCTTGGTGTTATAGGTGTGCCAATCGAAGCTTGGTTAACCACCACGTTACTGGCAGGAATAGTTGGAATGTGAGGGACTATTGTAGAAAGGGTCATCTGGAGGGGAAGAGTAGACCTTGGGCCAATGGATGGTATGTTCGGACCAACGGGCGGTGTGGCTATAAAAGTGGTGGTACTGATAAAATGGTTTAGGGGTACGGTGTAGGAAATGGGTGCATCAACGCCCATCCCCGTTCCATAAATATCTTGCACCGTGCGCGGTGGACTTTGAACAATGTCTGCGGTCCAAAAAGGGTCATCAGTTAAAGGATTTTGATGAGACCCAGTCGGGATGTCAGAAGGATTGACGACGACAAATTCACCAGCGGAATTGAGTTGGAGGACACGATGTTCATATCCCTCCAGAATGCAGAAATCTTCCGAAGACTCTGAAACAATCCAAAAATTCTCTAAAGGAGTGGGAACTTCTTCCCGAGAAGTTGTAGTGTCTTGAACCTCGCTCTGTTGAGGAGATTCCTCCATAGAATGAGGGGGTAAAGGGGTGTTTCCTTCCATATTTTCTGGAGGAAGTCCCTGTAGCCTCTGCGAACGGCGTGGAGGGTCGATGTTGGTGAAAAAGAGTCGGCGAAAGAGATCTATGGCCAACTACTGAAAAGAAACAGCATACGCTAATAAAATCTAAGAATCATAGCCAAGCAAACATGACCTTCTCTCGATGATCGTACTAGTTGGTGATGAAATCCAACATCACGTGATCAAGTCAAGAAGGGGCGGGGATAGGGTGGAACAGTTCCAATGGAGACCTGCTTAACGGACTTACGCCTTGGTGCAAGCTTCCACGCAGTAATTGTGGATTTACCCTCCAAGGAGCCTGAGTGAGTTTGACCAGTGTCTACTCCAGGTACAGTGAGACTTCCCTTCACTGTCACCTCGTGTAAGACCCTAAAGATTATGGCCACTAAGGTTACCAATTCGAAGTCATCCCCTGGGAGGGAACAATTGACAGTCCGATCCGAACATATAGGCAGGGTATCGAACCCGAAATCAACTAAAAGGCTCCACGCAGCAATTGTGGATTTACCTTTAAGCGATCCCCATAATATGATCTGACCACCATAATCAGTTAAACCACGGAGGGTTAGTCCCCGTAGCTTACCCGAATGCGACATCATGCGTAACCCCTATGTGAGAGGGGGATCCCAGGTGGACTTATACGATAGTTGGATTTGACTCTCCCTAACTCAGGATGCTACTGTTTGTTTTTGGAAACTTTGGAGAGTTATGCTAGTCTACTATTGGCGGAGGACCCTAGAAAATAAAAATTCTAGATAATTTTTAATTAGCGTTCATTTTATGGTTGTTCTTTACTCAAAAGGGGTGCATGGAAGTGAAACGAATGGAATTATGACTCAGTCCCAAAAATGCATCAAAGATGATAAGCAGTCATTTCTTTTCGATGAACATCTATCTAAGGGAGAGAGAAAGTTCTTTTCACTAACAAGCAGAGATAAGGAATGTCCTCAAACAAATTTTCCTCAATCAAATCCTGATGTAATCCTAAAACTTTAGAGATACCTTCTAATATGCACAATCAATCATGAAGATGCCTTTTTATTGTTTGCATATGAATAATGATTAATTCAAAGCAATGCTTGTCTTGCTAATTATCTTCTTGGATGAATAAAAACCATACCAACACAAGCAAGAATCATACAAACAATACACCCTCTCGTCGTGATCAAAACAAGAAGCGAACGAAAAGAAACAATCAAACAGAAATCAAACTTCACACCAAAATAAATGTTGAAGAACAGTGATATTAACTAAAACCAAATGAAAAATATCTATAGGCCTTTGATGACCTTCACCAGAGTTTTTCACTCAGTCGAAAAAGAGAGAAAGACAATGCATGGGTTTCAAACTCCAAATGACAGAAAAGCTCAGCAACAATAGTGAAGAAGGCTACAAAATCCAAACAACAAGATGTTTTTTCTTCAAAGAGACAGATGTCAAAGCTGGAAAGGAGGAAGGATTGACCCAGAAGGTGACCCAGCAAGAGAAACACAGAGGTACAACCCTGAAAAAACATTTTTGGGAGGTTTATTGGCCAAAGGAGGGATGGTGCTTTGTTGTCAAAGACAAGGAGCATTATAGCGCTCTATGTAAGGCACTCAGGAAGCGCTGGCACTCTGTTAACACAGGGATAGGGGCGCCAGGGTCAAAAATCTCTTAAAAGTGTCAAAAATTCAAAAATTGTAGTTCAATTTCGACAATTAGGCTGAGTGTGATGGGGTAGGGAGTCAATCAGCTCATGAAATCAATCAAAAGAGGAGTGAACCAGGTCTTAAACAATCAAGGGGTAAAACAAGGTCTATGAGGAGAAATCAAAACAGGAAGTTTCGATTTGAGGACTCCCTAGTAGAGTCGCTAGTTTCTGTTGTAGGAAAATCTCCCTGCAGACAGGTAGATTGCCTCAAAGAGCTAGACCCTACTCTAAGACAGAAAATGCTTAACGTGGACACTAACCTCCTTTTAAATCCATACAAACCAACACATGAGAAGGAAGGAGAACAACAATACCTTTTTATCGATGTTTGTCCCTGCACGCTCCAAATTGGGCTTTAGACTCTCGCTCCTCGCTGAGTCCTGTAGACAAACAAAGTACGATCGCTTTCGACTCTATTGATGTTAGATTGAAAACAGATATATCTATCAATGATAAGTTCATGTAATATCAGACACAAACTAGAAAGAAACAGGCCAAGTGTGTCATATTAATGAGAATAACAACAACAATACTTACAATCGTAGATGTGAATGCGACAGTTTCGTCAAGTCCCCTTCATCTAACCCTTGCTCGAAAGATCCACAACCTGGATGATGGCAGCTTCGTTGATCACTTCTCCTTTGACTGACTGTGTGTTTCCTATGAGATCATAGGTTTCATGCTAGCAATTCTTTCTCTTTTCACCACCATGGAGCTTGTTTATATAGGTTAAGAGGAGCTTAACCTCTTGAGTTATTTTTAGAACAAGTTGAGGAATTCCCTCCTTGGATTAGGGATCTTCTGATGGAACCAAGAATTCAAATGCAACTTCCTTCTAACCTTGAGAGATCCTCCCCTTATTCTCCCCAATAGGCCAACTACTGCCTCAGATTAGATAGCGCTCCCTCAAAAGGGGCATCTGAGTGCTATAGCGCTCCCTAGGAAGCTTGAGAGGGGCGCCAACACTTCAAATATGGATAGCGCTCCTTCAGAGGGGTAGGCAAGTGTTATAACGCTCCCTCATACCGTATAGGGGAGCGCTAGCACTCCTAAGGCTGATTTAGGGGAGCGCTCACCCTCAAAGCCTTTGTTTAAGAGCTCTTCTCAGGTGATAAAAGTTCCTTAACTTTAGTCAATCATTTTCCTCCTTCAAATCAAGTGTATAAGATGTCTTAGGTGCCTCCTTAGTGTTGTCATTATGGCAGTATGCTTGAACGACATTTGCGACACTTGTGAACAAATTGCGACACTTGCGAAAGTTGTAAGGAACATGCAACACTTACGACACTTATTGAAGTGAGAATTATTGAGGTGTAACAGGGCCGACTCAGGCTTGGTAAAAATTCCCCTTGGACAATAGCACAACAAATTATGAGACTCAGGAAGAATGGCATTGACATAAGTTCACGAGGAAACAGGTGACGCAAACTCTCCATATGTTTGGAAGAATAACCAAATGGAGGAGGACACAACTCTATGTAGCGAGAACAACTTCCTAAGGTCATGTTAAATCCTAGAGATTGAAGAAAAAATGGAAGGATGTGCTTTGTCCAAGGGAGACTCATTGTGATACCAATAAAAAGAAAATACTTTTCCCTTCCTCTTTTTGGGGTATATTTGATTTTTTTGCCTTTTTCAATAATTTTGGAAAAAGAATAAAAGAATGCTACATTACAAAGGAGGAATCGAGTGTCACAAACATACTAGTTACAAGCGCATGGAACACAGGGATGCTCAGGGCAAAGGGACATATGCAAGAAAAGGACACTTGAGAAAAATCCTCAAGGGGCCAAAGGTGTCAAGACGTAGAGGCAAAGTGCTACAGGGATTGCATATAAGGCATGCTTCAGATGGTTCAGTTGAGAGCAACATGGATCTGGCATTAGGCCAAAGACGTGAGTATGAAAATGCGATTAATAAGACACACAATGGTAACATCCTTTGATGTAAGTTTAAAGAGCCCAGAGAAGGTAAGATCGACGGCTTTTCATATTTAGAGAGTCTAAAAAAACATATAAGGAGACTCCAATGGGGTACCTTTTTCAAAGGTAGACTAGTCGGTTCAAAAAAGTTTTAAACTAGCACCAACAAGACGTCTATTCAAAACCATTTTAACGAGTGTGATAAAGACAAGATCACTCGAGTATTTTTTCATTTTTAAGGATTCTGAAAAAAGATTAACTATGGACTCCGTCAGAAATGTTCTTCTAGACCATTTTAATGAGTGTGAAAGAATAAGGTCACTCAACGATCTTTTCAATTTTAGAGAGTATGAAAAGAGGTTAACTATGGACTCCGTGGGGGTTCCTTTTTCGTAAATTTAGTCCCTAAGGCCCGAAAAAGGGGTAAAATTATACCTGAGGGTACTCTTCTAGAGATCTGAGACCTCTAGAGTATACCTTTGTTCGTACAGTTGACCATCTGGACTGAAAATGGGGTAAACTACCGTCGGCCAGACATGCCTTCAAATTTTAGTTTAGCGAGCGTGAAGGTCAACAAGATCACTCAACAATATTTTCATGTTTAGAGGGTCTGAAAAGGACTTAAAAGAAGACCCGTTAGGAGCTACAACTCATGTATGAAACTGGTTCAGGTAGAGCCTACTGCTAGGCTCAGACCAAGAGTCTCTTTGATAGTCAATTTGGAAATTCTCCCAAAAGGGAAGAAAACACAAACCACCGTGTAATTCCTCCCTCGGTATAGAAACTGTAGTCATGGCTTCAAGGATAGCCTCATATGAAGGCAATTCAAAATCTGAGAAATCATGCGAATGAGGGTCGACAGTCCCAAAGGGTGAAGTAAATTGACCATACTCCATATGACGATGGAAGTTCTGGCTAGGACTGGTAGAGTCTATCAGTAAAGAATCATGAGCACGGGGGCTTGAGGATCTACAAACAATGAGATCAAACTCAAAAGGATACTCAAGCCCACTTAGAGAGGGAAGCAAGGCCTCCCATGCCCCCATTGGATAAACCAATGGATAAATTGTTGAGACCAAGTATCTAGAGGGATGATCCAGGTGGATATCGGTGGCCACCCACCTTTTCCAACTGGCTCAAAACAATTTTCTGGCAAATTTGGCAATTTACTATTTTTAGCAGTTTTTAACTTCCGAGGCCATTTTGAGGGCCCAAATGAAGGTTTTTTTATATAGAGAGGTTCTCAATGATATCCAAAGGCATGATTGATACCTCAAAATGAATCTCCTTGATGATACCTTTCCAACGAGCTATCATACACCTAAAACGGAGATTGTATGCAAAAGTTACGACCTCGGGAAGTTGATGTACTAACTTACCCAAACGGGGCCCACATGACTTTTGGCGTTTCATCTCCTAGGGTTAGGTTTTAGGATGCATAGTACTTTTGGAATTCTTGTTTATTGTAAAAATGCCTTTAGAGCCTCATTGTAATCATCTTCTTGCGAATGTGAGTAGCCGTCACATCTCTTCTCAGAGACAAGATGCCACCATTCTATCGAGTCTTTCACTCTGTATTCTACAGTCTCTGTACATTTATTTCATTAATAGAAATTGTGTATTACTATATATCTGTGTTTATGTTTTCATATTTGATATATTTATGTTATATTATTGAATATCTATGATATATCTGTGCATTTCTTTATTATATCTCCGATCTCATTTCGTGCCGAAAATAATCTGGATCAGTGGTATCAGAGCAAGTTGTTCTTGGTAGTTTTTTTCAGTGCATGTCCCCGGCGAGATATGAGTATAGAAAGTTGGGTCTTGAGCTTGTCTCTCTTGAGGAAAATCGCTCTCTCACACCCAATAAACCCTCAATGGAGAAATAAAATAAAAACGATGGAGCAGACGATCCTATCAGTTTGTTGCTTGAGCAAGCTCTCATGCGACAGAGGGACGAAATGATGGAGAATTTTTCCCACATCCTTCAATGTCTATCGATAGAAATAGGAGCATATTCATCAAGCAACCACTTTGGAGGCACCTCGCCTTTCAAGGTACAAGTTAATTTTGATATTCCTGTATTTGAAGGACATATAGATGCAGAAGCCCTAAACAAATGGTTAAATCTGCTAGAAGGTTATTTCTCTGTTCACAAATTTTTCAACAAAGAAAAGATCATCTTCGCACTCCTAAAATCTCTCCCCCATGTCAAACATTGGTGGGAAACTTATTGGGAGCATAGTTCCACAGAGGAGTCTGAAATATATGGGGTCGATCCCACTTGGGATTTTTTTGTGGATGCAGTAAAGGAACAATATTACCCTATTGGAAACTATGAGGACCAATACATGAGATGGACCACACTGTGGAAAGAGAGGGGCCAAGAAGTTCTGGAGTTCACCAATACCTTCCATACCTTGCACACCAAGTTGAGTATCAAAGACTTCGAAGGACATTTGGTTCTGAAATACCGTGCGGCTCTACACAGATACATCCAAACTGAAATGGATTTTCTGGACATCTCATCACTCGGTGCTGCCTATCGATATGCTATTAAAATCGAGCAGAAATGTAAACACCAGAACAAATAGGATTTTGGTTCTACAAATCCGCAACAACCAAATTATGACAAAGACGTCCCTAACAAACAGTCTCCCAAAAACCAGTCCAAGCCACATGAAAAGAAGGGTCACGGGAAGACAAAGAAGGACATCGAAAAATGGTGTGATTTCCACAAAATCCCCTACCACAACACTGATGAATGTCGCTCAAAATAGGCATTGGTGGCTGAGATAAAAGACAAGGATCCAAACCCTGATTCAGAATCTGATTCTAAAAATATTGGTAAAGGAAAGATCATTGACGCAGACCCCACTGCTATTGTCGCGACCACAACAATTTAACCAGAAGAACCAACATATCCTGAAGGGGGGGGATTGCCTTTTTCATTCACAGATGTGGGCGAAGGGGACCCCGCTGCATTTTATTGTTGATAGCAGAAGCCAGAAGAACCTCATCTCAGCAAAGGTCATCAAACAGTTGGGATTGTCAACAACACCACACCCGCAACCATACAACATTGGGTGGCTTCGCCAAGGACGAGATCTTTGTGTCAATCAGCAATGTCGATTGTCATATGGCATCCAACCCTTCAAGGATGAGGTATTATGTGATGTTTCCCCACTAGATGTATGTGATTTTCTCTTGGGCCAACCATATATGTGGAAGCGCCATGCTATTTATGAGTCTCGACCACGCAGTGTCATTGTTTCTTTGGGGAGTCATCTCTATATAATACCAAAGGTAGTTCCGAATACTATTCCACCTAAAAAGTTCCGCAAGGTAGTATCTCATACTGTAAAATTCATCTTCTTCACAATCCATTCAAAATGGGAACAGAAGGACAATGCAACCACTACAGCTTCGCCCCAAACACCTTCTATCCAATAGAAGTAGGTCGACAAGGTTGCAGCAAAGAGAAACTATTCCTTCTTCACACCATCCTCTCATGTATCCCGACTTGTTGAACAGCCTCAACCTCAACAGGTTCATGACAGACTTCCACAAACTGAGCAGCGCGATGTCTCCAGAAAGGCAAGCAACTCACCAAGATGCATATTCAGCAAACGCTTTTCCCTCTCCCCCAGGAACTCAATGCAATGGAGACCATTGCTTACTAAGGAGGGAGGATTGATCTAGGTGGATATCATTGGCCACCCACCTTTTTTGATTGGCTCAAAACAGTTTTCTGGCAAATTTGGCAATTTACTATTTTTAGCAGTTTTTAACTTTCGGGGCCATTTTGAGGGCCCAAATGAAGGTTTTTCAATATTGAGTTTCTCAATTATAGATGAAGGCATGATTTATCCCCCAAAATTAATCTCCATGATGATACCTTTCCAATGAGCTATCATACGCCTAAAATGGAGATCGTATGCAAAAGTTACAACCCCGGGAAGTTGATGTACTAACTTACCCAAACGGGGCCCACATGACTTTTGGTGCTTCATCTCCTAGGGTTAGTTTTTTGGATGTCTAGGAATTTTGGAATTCCTTTTTATTGTAAAAATGCCTTTAGAGCCACATTGTAATCATCTTCTTGTGAATGCAAGTAGCCGTCATATCTCTTCTCAGAGATAAGTTGCCACCATTCTCTCGAGTCTTTCACTCTGTATTTTACAGTCTCTGTAAATTTATTTCATTAATAGAAATCATGTATTACTGTATATTTGTGTTTATGTTTTCATATCTGATATATTTATGTTATATTATTGAATATCTGCGATATCTTTATGCATTTCTTTATTATATCTCCGATCCCATTTCGTGCCGAAAATAATCCGGATCAAGGGGACACATGATTGCGTCGGTTCCTGCTCAGAAGCAATTGAACACCGAGGATAAGACACCACATAATTAACCTGTGGCAGGGTAGAGTCTACATGAACACTATGAACATATAAAGGGGTAGTCTGAAATAATGTTTAATTAGGATGGTGATTATCAGATGCCAGTTGGTCGATAGTGACAATGCTTCCATTGTGAGGGAAATGAATCACTCGGAAAAGAGTAGACACTACAACATTTATAGAATATACATAATCACGCTCGAGCAGAATATTGAAATCTAATGGGACTTGCACCACTATAACATCAACAAGGATAGTCTTCCCACCTAATGAGATAGGAAACTGAGGAAGAATCCCCAAATATTCACTAGGATGTTTGTCAAAAGCCAATAGCTCATGTGAAGTAGACACAAGCTTGGGAGATCCCAAGACTTTCCAAACCGAGCAGGATAAAATACTTACAAAGGCTCCCTCATCCACAATACATTGATAAATGTTTGTTGAATTAACTTCAACCCTTATTTGAAAAGGTGCGGAAGAAGGAAGACGAGGCTCAACAAGGTCATTCCAATCAAAGGAATCCATCCTAGGGCTTGGAGGGGGTGTGCTCGGAACAAGTGGAATGCCCCCTTGTTCTGAAAGTATTGAACTGGAAATGCTAAAAACATAGTCGGTAGACACGTGACTCCCCAAAAGAAGAGTGGGATCATCCGATGACTGCATCAACATGACCACTTTCGCAACCAAAGGATGAATAGTATATAGGAATAAATGGTCTAAAGTCACCTCACCCGGCAAAAGAGGATTGGGATCAGTCGATCACTGCATCGGCATGACCACTTTTGCAACCAATGGATGAATATGCTATGAGACTACATGGTCTAAAGGCACCTCGTCCCACAAAAGAGGAGTGGGATCAGTCGACGACTGCATCGGCATGACCACTTTCTCAACCAATAGATGAATAGGCTGAGAGACTACCTGGTCTAAAGGAACCTCACCCCTCAAAAGAGGAGTGGGATCAGCCGATGACTGCATCGGCATAATCACTTTCTCAACCACTGGTTGAATAGGCTGAGAGACTACAAGATCTAAAGTCACCTCACCTCTCAAAAGAGGAGTGGGATCAGTTGATGACTGCATCAATGTGTCCACTTTCTCAACCAATGGTTGAATAAACTGCGAGGAAACCTCAAAAGACTCAGAATCATAAGAGCTTGCAGACAGGGACCACAATCTTTGTACCTCTAGAATTCCAGGGCACAAATGAGTAATGTGATCTCCCTTGCAAAGCTTAGAAGGGAACTTAGGCTTATGTCCTATCTGTATAGGTTTCTCAATAGAATTAATGCCCCCATCATGACAAGCAGTGGTTGGTTGCACATCTCCAACATGACTTGTAGAGGTTAGTGATGGGTCGATAACATGACTTGCAAAGGCTACAAATCTGTTACTAGTATGACTAGCAGTGACTCGACTTTTTTCCACAGCATGACTTGCAAAGGGTGAGTGTGTGCCCCCAGCATAACTTGCAGAGGCTGGGTGTTGGTCTTCAACGTGACTTGCAGAGGTTGTCGACCTATCTCCAACATGACTCACAGAGGTTGGTGATTTCTTCTTCCTATTCTTCCTCTTTCTATTTCATTTAGACTTGCGGTTACTAATAACTGTACTTTCACCAGAGGCAGGAGAAGGAGGAGGAGAAGACTTTTCTTACGAAGAAACATCAATAGGGTGCCCATGACTTAAGGTTCTTAAATGAGAAGTGTCAATAGCATTCGTGACATTTGGAATGGTACCCAACCAAACCGGTAGTCCCACATTCAACCCAGGAATGTACAAAGTGGCCATCAAAGGGACACCAACATTTTTGAAGAAGGGAAAAGCACAAGAATCCCCTTGTGAAGGGGCTCCTTGGTTGGTATCATCAGAAACTTTAGCCATGAAGATATTATGCACAGGTTCTCCCCTTGAGGCATCATTCAAATCCGTAAAAGTTTCACACACTGACTCTGAAAAACCAATGTTATCAAAACAACACCTATAAAGAGGTGGCTCCATGTTTTTAACCGGAAGACCGAAAAGTCCTCGCGATCGGTGGAGTGGGTGGTCTACCACCCTAGGTCAGAGACCCAAATCCATGACTGACTAACTCACTATGTACAACTAGGGAGCATAGAGCACACACTAAAAGTTCCTAAAGGAAAATCAAGCAAATGACTAACTAGTTGGAAGAATAGTTACACCAACCAACACTAGAGAAACTTACCGATCCAAGTGCAACTCAAAAATGGAAGCACCCTCAGGGTATACTCTACAAAGAATGGCCTAATGTTTGTCCTAGGTACCACGGTGCACCCCCGCAGTCACCTGTGTATGTCACTAGAAAGATAGGCAACTAGGTTTCCAGCACGTGAACAATCACTAGGCGGGTACAGTCGACAGTCGGGTAGACCACAATGAGTAGGGTATCAAGTTCAAAACCTTCGAAGGGTATCAAAAGCAAGTGGTCTGGAAGAAAACTGAGGACCTCGAATGGATTGAATACCCACGATGCTACATGGAAAATGCGATCGACGAAATCCCAAGACAAGCCCTCTATATGTGTTCTCCACTATGATTGGTCCGGCCTTGGAGGGGTTATCTCCGCTACCTTTCTGCACATGACCTCGTGTTTAGCCCCTATGATAGAGGGGGGTCCTAGATAAATTTCATGATACTGGAATTCTACACTCCTTAGCACAGACTCGTATGTTTGTTTTATAGCCTTGAAGAGTTTCCTCTCTAACCTAAATAAAGGCTCTAGCCTAATATAGTTGATGGACCCTACAAACATAAAGTCTAGTAATTTTTAATCAGCATTCTTTTTACTGGCTTGATCTACTCAAAAAGGGTATGGTAGTGCAACAGATATTGTTAAGACTCTTGCGAAAAATGATGAACCTTATATGAACACTGGCAAAGAATGATTGTATTTCTTCTTCTTTTTTTGAAATGCTTTTAAAATTAGAAGAAAACACAACACTATGCTAATTTCTTTTTCTTTTTCTTTTTCAAATAACAATGCAAAGAAAATGCTAGGAAAGAAAGAGATCTAACAAAATCAGTTTTTTTTTTTTTCTTCCAATCAAAGAAGAAATAAAAAAATATTCTAAATTAAACTGATGAATGCACGATTCATGCAACTCATTTTCCTTAAAATTTCAAGCTAAAAATAAGTTTGAAAAGCTAGGAAACACAAGAAATGTTCTAAATGAAAAGGAAAGCTATAATAGAGTCCAAACCTAGGCTAAGATGCTATGACAAAGACCAAGAACCCTGAGAGATATAAATCTTGACAAGGAAAAGGATGATTGCCTCTCCTTAAACAAAAATTTTCTCAACAGGTACGCTGCTGAAAGTTCAACAGCCAGCGTTTGAACGCGAGCTGTGTAAAGTTAGAGTGCATGTACACGCATGCAGACCGTATGAAGGCCGTGTTTACCTCTACAACTCTTCAAAAATGAACAGACAAGCAATCAAGCACTGGCAGAGACTACTGGTATTGAAAACCAGAATCTCTTGAAGACTCAGAAACTTACTTTGACAGAAAAAGAAAATAATTGAAGGAAAATTTCATAGAACAAAACCAATATGAGGTAAAACCTAAGCTACAAAACTGCAAAAATAGAGACTAGAATGAGTTCCAAAAAACCCTTGACAAGGATTACTTCTGACAGGGGAGAGGATGATTTCCTCAATAAAAGTAATTTTTTGAAATCATACACGCAACTGACACTTCCTCAGCTATCATGTACACGTGGGTTGTGTGAGGGTAGGATGTGGGTACACGCGTGTAGACCTTATACAGGCCACGTGTACCTCTATGGGTCTCGAAAAAAAATATGCAGTCAAGCAAAGAAATAGAGATAACTGGTATGGAAGACCAAAATCTCTGTTAGCTCAGACTTTTGCAAAAACTTCAAAAACAAGGAATGAAACCAGTTTTTAAAAATACCCAAGAAAAATATTCCCAGAAACCCTAGAGATCCCCAGTATGGTCGCAAATTCTATTGTGGGTGGGAAATCCCTCCTATGGACTAGCTGTTATCACTGAAATTTCGTCCGCACAGGGCGACAAGAAATCTGCATCGTCAAAACAGAAAGAGTCATTCATGGCACAGGATTAATTCCACAGCATTGCAAAAGGGTCAAAAAACTATGCAAATTACCAAAAATTTGAAGGGCGCTATACATTATCTGGGCATGCGCGCATATGTGCGTAACAGGATCGTACAACATGCGCATAGGTGCACAAGGCGCGGCTGTTGGGAGACAAACCCGCGTGCCTGCGAAACGACGCATTTATTGAAACTGGTCGGCTTCCCAACCACTAATGGATCGGCTCCCAAGTCGATTTGACACCAAATCCGAGCTCAATCCTCATGGTGGGCTGGTCAAAGACCTAATTGTGCCCTAAAGAGCCCCTTTTCACATTCAAAAGAGGCCACATAATAACCCAATGCTTGGCTATAAAAATCCATGAGTGACCACCATTTTCTCAAGGAATTCTTCATACTGTTATGCTGCTGAGATTGCTAAGGACTCATTCTTTGGAAACACACATTGTAGGCTTCATTTCATAAGCTATTCACCCCTCACTTGAGTGAATAAGCTTGGAGTTCTTTCACCCACATTTTTCATCTTTTCATTGTAAAGGAGAGCAAGCTTTGAGGGCCTCAAGAGCCTTCCATTGGAGAAAGGAGGGACCCAAGTCCCCTTTTTTCTTTGTGTGTCTTTGGATTTCATCAACAGATCAACTTATACATTGGTTATATTGGTCCATTTGTCTCTATTTTTCATTTTTTTTATATGCTCATAGTTGTTATTAGTTGTAGTTTGTTTTTGCTTATTGTTTTATTGTTTCTTTCTCTAACATTTTACCTCACAGCTATCATGCCTAGAAGATCCCAACTAGGCATGTAAGCACACTTAATTTGCTCACACAGAGACAAATTGGGTGCAAACAGATTGGCGACCATACTGGGGAATTAGGTATCAATTCCTCCCTCATTTGGGATTGATTTTCTTTACTTTTGATTTCATTAACTTGCAGGTTCACAAACCGGCCTCAACTGACCTACTTAGCAGTCAAATCACCAGACATTGGAGAGAAATCCATCCGAATTTTTCTTCTCGGACTTTTCACACAGGCGCGCGGGTATTTCAGCCCACGGGCGCGCGTCGGGCGCGCATGCGCTTTTTGCTTTCGTTCTGTCAGCGCGCAGGCAC
Source organism: Picea engelmannii (assembly GCA_009831015.1). Classification (NCBI taxonomy): domain Eukaryota; kingdom Viridiplantae; phylum Streptophyta; class Pinopsida; order Pinales; family Pinaceae; genus Picea; species Picea engelmannii. The sequence continues at coordinate 323,411 of ML781919.1, read as the reverse complement.
CATATGCGCCTCTGTCCACACAGTAGGCCACGCATTTGAACTGAAATTTGACATTGTAAGCTCTTGGATGTGGGGAAAACTCATTTTCCTTCTCAAGAATGATGATATGCATGCTCTAAACA
>ML781919.1:274382-308782 GCA_009831015.1 Picea engelmannii | reverse complement strand
GGAGAGCAAGCTTTGAGGGCCTCAAGAGCCTTCCATTGGAGAAAGGAGGGACCCAAGTCCCCTTTCTTCTTTGTGTGTCTTTGGATTTCATCAACAGATCAACTTATACATTGGTGATATTGGTCCATTTGTCTCTATTTTTTATTTGTTTTATATGCTCATAGTTGTTATTAGTTGTAGTTTGTTTTTGCTTATTGTTTTATTGTTTCTTTCTCTAACCTTTTACCTCACAGTTGTCATGCCTAGCAGAGCCCAACTGGGCATGTAAGCACTCTTAATTTGATCACACAGAGACGAATTGGGTGCAAACACTAGCAATAAGGGTTTTATCATGCATGCAGAAATGACCTAAAGATTCTTACTTTTTACCATCATCCCATGCCTAGACCCCCATTACTCATATGTAAATACAAGTCTCAAGAGATTAAGTTGACATACCTTATTCTTCGTGTTTGATGTCGATCTCTTTTCGCGCTTGGTCATTCTTTGACTACAACTCTCCTCCCAATGCTGACGTGCATTCACTAAAGACAAACAAAGAACTCCACATGCATTTGATCTATGAACTAACGGGTTAGAGATTTAATCAATCATACAATCAATATTCCAATAATGACAATCTCATATGGCGGGACGGGAAAATCAATTCTTTTATTAACTTCACAATGATACCTTACAATGATAAAGTCGGCTACTACTCCTTGATATTGGTCCTAGGCTCTTCTTCCACTGTCTTCCAACTTCTTTTCTCTATACTTCTCTTTGCACAAGGATGGCTAAAGGTTGGGACAAAGGGAATGCTCAATCGGGTATAGTTTCTTTACTATGATTCCCCCCCTTTCAAATGGGACCTCTACCCCTTCTTTTATAGGCTAGAAGGATCTAGGTATTTGGTCGAATGACCGTCCATGCATGGTCAAAAGGTTTAGTTAACTTGCCCACATTTGTGTGTACCATCATAAACTTTCCTTTTTTCGCGCTTCTGAAGGTCCATGCGGGTTGTAGTGGGTCAGCTAGCATGGACAATGTAGATACACATGCATTGTAGTGGAGAAGGGTGCGTGGGCCTTTAAAAATGGAGTTTTTTAGAAGAGTTGTTCAGTAGTGACTTGGAAAAGAAGGAATATTAGATGGCCTAATTCCATATAAGCATGTTTGGTGCAAATTAGGGTTATAACACTACCTCATGGGGAAATTTTTTGAGATGAGAACAGACCACAATGATCTGAAATATTTGTTTGATCAGCCAAATCTAAATTATAGGCAAAGCAGATGGTTACAATTTCTAAGAGAATATGACTTTGATATAAAGCATATCAAGGGGAAAGAGAACAAAGTGTCTGATGCACTCAACAGAAGAATGTATGAAATGCATGCTACAACCATTAGCATGTGTCAATCAGATTTGAAACACAGAATTATAGAGACTGCCAAATCAGATTTACAATACAAGGATTTAGTGGAAAAACTACAACAAGGTAGTTTGCAGTAGAAAATTGAAGAATACAAGCTAGATAAGGATGGCATTCTCATGTACAGGGGAAGAATTTATGTACCAAATTCCTAGGAATTGAAAAAACTGATATTGAGAGAAATGCATAATGTGCCTTATGTTGGGCACCCAGGATATCAAAAAACTATTGCAGTTGTCAAGAGCCAATATTATTGGCCACGCATGAAGAAAGAGGTTGTTGCTTTTATTGCCAGATGTTTGGAATGTCAAAAAGTAAAGGTTGAGCATAGACACCTAGCTAGTTTTCTATAGCCATTACCCATTCCTGAGTTGAAATGGGAAGTTGTAACCATGGATATCATTACCAAACTGCCCAGAACAAACAAGCAACATGATTGTATCATGGTAGTGGTGGATAAGCTTACTAAAGCTGCCCATTTTATTTCAGTTAAGCTCACTCACAAGGCAACAAACATTGTTGATGTTTATATGAGGGAAATTGCTAGATTACATGGCATACCCAAGACAATTGTGTCTGACAGAGATTCCAAATTTACCTCAAAATTTTGGAAGGGATTATTTAATGGATTTGGAATAAATTTGAATTTTAGTACAGCTTATCATCCAGAAACAAATGGACAAACAAAGAGGGTGAATTAGGTGATTAAGGATATGTTGAGGATGTATGTGATGGATAAACCATCAAAATGGAGAGACTACCTACACTTGGTAGAGTTTGCTTATAACAATGAGTACCAAGCATCTCTAAAGACGAGCCCATTTGAAGCACTTTATGGAAGAAAGTGGAACACACCGGTGAGTTGGGAGAACCCAACATATAGAGCAATGGTTGGGCCAGATTTTCTCAGGGAAATGGAAGAGAAAATGTTGAAAATAAAACAAAATTTAAAGGTTTCCCAAGAGCAGAAAAGCTATGTTGATAAGGGAAGAATTCATAAGGAATTTAAAGTGGGTGACCATGTATTCTTGAAAGTTAAAGCCAACAGAAGTTCCCTGAAGTTGGGAAATTGTTCAAAGTTGGTAGCTTACTATTGTGGGCCATTTGAAATCCTAGAGAGGATTGGTCCAGTAGCTTATATAATTGCATTACCTGCATCTATGTCTGTTCATAATGTATTCCATGTATCATTGCTAAAGAAATATATACCTGATACTAATCATGTTATTGATTGGAATGTGATTCAGGTAGAGAAAGAAGGCACTTTTCAAGTGCATTCAGTGTGCATTCTGGACCAAAAAATCAAACAGCTCTGGAATTGAGCCATAGGGCTTGTAAAGGTCCAATGGACCTGGTACGGTCTTAAGGATGCTACTTGGGAGGATGAGGACGCAACACAAGCAGAATACTCGCATCTTTTTTAGGATTTTTCAAATTTAGTTGTACATGGGTACATGATGCACTGAGGACAGTGCATAAATAAGGGGAGGGAATTGTAATACCCCTAAGGCTGAACCCAATGGTAAATGTAAATACAAATGTACTTAAGCTAGTGAGATGTTTTGATATCATTTTTGTATGCACATTTCATGGCATAGTGCGTGCATGTAATGTGCAGTAAAATGAGGAAGTGTGAACATTCCAAGATACCGTGCAACATATTAAGTGCGCACGATGATCAGGCTAGGGAGCCTTTGTGTATATGATATGTTTTATAGGTTGGTGATCCAGTTATTATAAGCTAGGATTCTTATGTTTTGATTGGGCCAGAGATCCTAGATGTTAAAGGCCAGTGCGCCTGTTTTTGTACATGTCTCATATTTAATGTAAAATACATCGTTGCTCGCAGACCGACCACGATAAAAGAGATGTGGGACTAAACTACACTAGTTAGGGAAAGGGAGGGGCTAAGTTAAGGAAACAAAATAAGCTAGGGAGATTGATCCAGAAAGGAATATTATGTTAATATTTCTTAAATCTTAATGTATGGATAATTATTTTATCCTAAGTTCTAAAGTTGGGGACAAGTGGGGAAAAAGTAGCTACCAACATGACAAGTGTCAAGTTGGGGACATGCCTACATATTGTCGGGACTTAGTTCATTTACACAACCCCCCCATCATTCTAACAATCATATTTTCCATCATTCCTTCCATCATTCATCCATGATTCCAAGACTATTTTCACTCACACAGTCAGTTATCCTTTATACATTCCTATCATTGTACCTGAATCGGTATCCATAGTCATATTGTGTTGGTGTACCTGGTTATATTGGGAGCGAGATTGAAGAAGTGGGTTGTCAGGCCCGTGGGATATTGAATAGGCAGGTTGTCAGGCCCGTGGGATATTGAATAGGCAGGTTGTCAGGCCCGTGATCAATGCTCTGGGTGAGAGAATCATTGGGAATTGATTTCCTGAAGGTGCTAAACTGCAACTACAGGGCTCTGAGACTTCCTATTTAGCCTGTTGCTGAAGCCCTAGAAGGGAAGTGGGGTAGCCGAAGGATTGTTAAGCAGAGAAGGGGGCCAGGGCACACTTCCTTGGGTGGGACAAGCATGTGGGGAATGAGGGACTGTAGGCTATTAGTTTGAGTAGGATTTTGTGACAGAGTCTTTCCTGTTTTCCATGAACCATTAGCCTAGTTAGGAACCCTTTACCCGGGTGGAGTTCAGTCCCATCTTGGGGGTGACTCACTGTTGAGAGCGATGAACAATGTGGTCTAAGGCTAGGAGATTCGTGGAAGGTCTGCACGTAGTTGGTTATATTCTTACCAACATAAGTGTCAACCGTTTGACAAATTTACATGTTGCATTATTATTTCCGTGTTTAGTTTTACATATTTATCCTGTGTATGATTTATAACTATGTTTGTATTTATGGGTATTTCCTGTATATGTTGCATGTATGCGTTTACTATTATTTCAATGTGAATTTGTGAATTTAAAGATGTATTTGTATGTTTACGTCTTATATATAATGCTTCTGCAAGAGTTTTGTGTGTATATATTTTAATTGCATGCAGTTAGAAAATTTTATGTGGCATAGCTCCGATTAGACATTGGGTATGTTACAGTATGTTTCGCGGAGAGAACGTAAGAGTTCTCTAGTGTAGTGTGGCCCGACCATGGGTGGTTGGGGATGTTATAAATGATCCAGATTTTATTAGCAGAATGAAATGACTACAGATTATTAACGGGTTCTTAACACAAAATAACAGAGATACAATAAAATTGGTTTTCTATTCAATAAGAAAATAAGATGAAACTGTAAAATGTAGTGGAAACAAGATTGTTGGAATGGTAGTGGCTTATCTCTGAGAAGAGATGTGACGGTTGTGATCATTCGCAAGAATATGATTACAATGAGGCTCTGAAGGCCTTTTTACAATAAACAGGAATGCAAAAAACCCTATACATCCAAAAACCTAACCCTAGGAGATGAAGCGCCAAAAGTCATGTGGGCCTCGTCTGTGTAAGTTAGTACATCAACTTCCCAGGGTCGTAAATTTTGCATACAATATCTGTTTTAGGCGTATGATAGCCCATTGGAAAGGTATCGTCGAAGAGATTCATTTTGGGGGCTCAATAATGCCTTCACATATCATTGAAAAACTTGATCCTAAAAATCCTTCATTTAGGCCCTCAAAATGGCCCCGGAAGTTAAAAGTGCTAAAAATAGTAAATTGCCAAAATTGACAGAAAACTGCTTTGAGCCAGTCGGAAACGGTGGGTGGCCACCGATATCCACCTAGATCAGATTAAGGAAAGGAGTGTACATCACAGAAAACATGAAATACCTAGGTCATACAACAGATCACGAGTTTCTAGGGTTTGCAGGTATTGTCTATAGTTTTATGTATTTCCATGTGGGCCATTTTCCATGGTACAGGATCCCCTCTAAGCTTTGAAGTTAGTTGAATGATAAGCTTAGTTGATGGGAATAATATCTTTGTGTATTATGGTTGAGATTTTGGTTTTCATTATTTTTTCCAATATCTTTATTTGAGTTGAATATTCCAGCAAGTGTATGTTGTTTTGTGAGCTAGTAATTTGATTTACAACAATAAAATCAATAGATAACAAGATACCTAGGGCCGGAATAAGGGGATTTCGACATTTCAATGCCTCAAAATGGCTCTGGAATATGTTAGATGGTTTTTTAGACCTAAATTTCTTGAGATGGACCGGTCGCTAAAAGGGATCTACAATTTGATTCCTCCAATATTTTTTCACCCATAAAACATCAATATAGATGACAAATAATACAATGATCCAATCAAGATCATGTTCAATATTCCTTGGTTTGATAGGTATTCTACTACTACTCTTGTCATTTTTTTCCTAGAGCGTCATGTACATTCTAAATAAGGAAATGATGGATGTGAGTCTATTTGAGTTGATCCTCCTAAACTAATTGTTGACCAATGGGGCTTAAACCATAATGAAAAATTCACTCCTCTTGATGTGGGAATTATTTCCACTATTGCATGATATGATGTTTTGTGTTGGTTACCTAGCCTATATGTTTTTTGTGAAATTTTCTTAGATATATGGTTTAATAGTTTATGCAACCTTAATGGTAAAAAATTATTATTTTAAATGTGTGTGGAAATATTTTGAATAGTTTATTTGGACACTTGATTATTCATCATAGGTTTATGGAGTTTCCTCTGCTTGTGGAAGTTTTCATATTTTTTACAGATTTTGACTCCTACTCTATGAAACATGTCTATAGGGAGCACAATCAGACTACAGATCTACTCTGTAAGGAGGGAATTCAAATGGTTCATGGGACCTGGTTGATTTCAGAACATATTGATGGGGCTTACTATGAACTTTATCATCGACCTTTTATTGATGACATGATGGCCCCTATAACATCCCCAACCACCAACAGGATGGGCAATGCTACCAACACTGCCTTAAATTAGCCTTTTTAGCTCTTACACCATATTTATATAGGATGCAATTAACTGAAGTTAAATGGATTAACAAAGTAAACATATAATTATTGCTAACATACAGAATTATTGAAATCAATAGTAAATATCATTGCAACAGAATACATGATAATATCGCAAGCATCATAGACATGCATTTTAATTGAAATTATACACATGCAAATACTTATCTTTGAAATTGTAGTAACTCCACCAACTATGTGCAGACCTTCCATGAAACTCCCAGCCTTAGACCTCACTACTCATCACGCTCAACAGTGGGTCACCCCCACGCTGGGACTAAGCTCCACCCAAGGCAATGGAATCCTAGGCTATGTTGAGGTTACAAGAAAACTACACAAAGCAATCAAAAGGATTCTCTCCAGGAGCCTTCTTACGCCCACTACTCACAGACTCTCATTCCCCACATGCCAGTTCTGCCCAAGAGTATACACCTTCACAAGAATAGTCCATCGGTGCTTCACCTCCCTATCTGGGCCTCGACAACAAGATGGATCAGGAATTCTTAGAGATCTATAGATGGTGTTGGAACCTCTCTGGGAGAAAACCACTTCCCAACAGACTCTCTCACCTAGAGAGAGTTTCTCACAGGCCTAATAACCTACCTCTTCTACCACGATCCTGACAACCCGATTCTTCCACCAGTTTCCAATTCGATTCCTGCAAGTTTAGGATAATAGCAACAACAACATTTTTTGGTTAACGCACAGGTGATAACAACAACAGGAAAATGGGGTGTGGAACCTAGAAATGACAACGGGCCACTCAGACAGATCATGGTTCAGACACCACTGGTTTGTAGGGTGCGCAGCAAGAAATTCACACAGAGGCCAAACACAAACTCAATAGATCAGGCAGAGGGTGTATTGGCTTCTCAAGAAAATATCCCAGGATTCAGGTTTCAAATCTATGTGAGTCTTATAGAACTCAGACAGAAAATCAATGTTTTGGACAGTCGACAACAGAATGGAAGACAAACCTTGAACTAAGCTAACACTTCATCTTTTAACTGCATGCACCCAAGTTGACACTTGTCTCCCTGGATATTCATGTGTCCCATTTTTCACACTTGGAGTTACGTTTGCTGCCCCTTCCAGGACTTAGGATAAAAACACACATTACACATGGCTTTTGGAATAATAATAAATTATTACTCCCAAGGACGTAATGCCCTAAGCTTAGCCCCTAGGATCAATACTTAGCCTCTCTTTCAAACCTTTCAGCCCATTTTCCCTTACCCACCTTGTGGAAGCTTATTCCCCCGTCACTCTTTCTTTGTGTTCGATCTACACACAACGATGTTTATATTTTTATTAATGTTATGCATAATTACATATACAAAAATAGGCTCCTGGCCTTAACACTTAGGCTCTCCGGTGTAATAAACACATAAGCCCACTAACTTATCAATACTTGACTCACCAACCTACAAAACATGATTACAGTTCATAAACATGATTACATTTCATACTAGAACTCGGGCACTCTTGAGAGATATTACAATCCCCTCCCCTTATTTTTGCACTTTCCTTAGTGCAACTTTTACACATTATCGACAAGATTTCCAAAATCTTCAAAACAATGCAGGTATTCTTCCCACATAGCATCTTCATGCTCCCATGTCACATCCTCAGGACCATATCAGGTCCACTAGACCTTTACAAGCCCTATGGCTCGATTCTGGAGCTATTTTCTTTTCTGGTTCAATATGTGCACATGATGCACTTGCAAGACACCTTCTTGTTCCACCTGAATCACATTCCAATCAATTACATGATTAGCATTAGGTATATATTTCTTAAGCAATGAAACATGAAACACAATATGTACAGTCATGGATGTAGGTAGTGAAATCGTATATGCAACTGGCCCAACCCTTTCCAGGATTTCAAATGGTCCACAAAATCTGGCTGCCAACTTGGCGCAGTTTCCCAGCTTCAGGGAACTTCTATTATCTTTTACTTTCAGAAAAACATGATCTCCCACTTTGAATTCCCTATGGATTCTGTTCTTATCAGCATGACTCTTCTTATTGTCTTGGGAAGCTTTCAAATTTTGCTTAATTCTTATCATTTGTTCTTCCATTTCTTTGAGAAATTATGGCCCAACTATTGCGTTGTCAGCTAGATTATCCTAGCTTACTGGAGTATTCCACTTTCTGCCATAAAGTTATTCAAATGGGCTTGTTATCGGACTAATCGGTAGGTGCGGACACTAATTGATCTCCCTAGATCCACCTGGATCTAGAACAAAACACACCAGAACATGACGCTTTCCTTAAGTTTTAGGTATTGAATTTATTAACTAAAGAGAGATAGGTGACATACTGTTTAAATGTCGCTTCCTCTCGCCATCGCCATCCTAGATCCGTTCTGACACTCATACAATGATGGACCTGCAAAATAACTCAATATAAACTCATAAAATCAAAGTGATAATAATAGCATAAACTCAATATAAACCTATGTATCTGATGAAGGAATCATACAATAAAACACAACAAGCTTTATAGGAAAGAATCATATTACTGTATCATATTAAATGTGAAAGGGAGATTACAACCATGGCCTTGATGTCATAAGGTCCCTTCCAACTTTCCTTCGTTCCCCACACACTTTCACTCTAATAATTCTGAGAGCATAGATCTGATAATATTCAAAATCTATCTTGACAAAGGAAAATCTCAAAGCCACTCCAACCAAGCTAATAATTCCAAGCCAACCAAAGCTAACAAGCTCAAGAACCCCTTCTCCATGAGAGCTCCTCTCCTTTTATAAGTTGAAGAGGATAAGGTGAGGAGGTTAGGATGATCCCACTAAATCATGAAAGCGAGTAAGATCCAAACCATTTGGATGCCACCTCACCATGGAAGTTTCTCCTTCTAGAAGATTCGAGAAAACACTCATTTTTCCCACGTGTAAGCATTCTTTCACCCTGATTATAGTGAAACTTGCGAACTGTTCACACCCTAGCTATGATACAGCCTACGAGAATTAGGCATTCTCACACCTTAATACATAGGCAGCCTGCGAACTTCCTTTTTTATAAGGTTTTTACACAGGAAAATGCAACTTCTTTTCTCAGGAAAAGTTCTTCTCCCTTCTCTCTTCAAGAACTCAGACCACTGACCCCTTTGAAGGCAACAGATAGGTTTACATCATTAATGATCATAGGGATGATGAAAATAAAGTGTAACAAGGCTCATCTTCAAGGATGCCTGATACCCATTATTGTAGGCGAATTCTACCAAGTGTAGGTAGTCTTCCCATTTCGATGTGTTATAACCCTATAATTTATAGGATCAACTGGTGACTGAAATGTTATCTCTTTAAGTGTTTTTGTTTGTCAAATGATTTTCCATTCTACAAATAATTTAAGAAAAATAAAAAGAAAAAGAAAAGAGAAAGAAAAAGAATAAAAGAGGGCATAAAAGAAATTCATTAGAGCCCCATGCAATAACAATGATTTGGTCTATACCATTCAAGCATGGCCAAGGTATTTTAAATTGATGTTGATAGGAGTAGTGAATAAGCTTGGCTAAATTGTTTAATCTTAGCCAAGTGATTTAGGTTAGTTAGTGAATAAATTTGACTAAACTGCCTAATCTTGGTTAGATAACCCCAGGATAGAGTAATTTCTTAGTCCAACAGTCTAATCTGGGCTAATTGTCATAGGTAATTAGGTTAAAGCATAGGGTAATTTGATTTATCTCAAGAAAACAAGCATGATGATCAATGTTGAACCATATCTTTGAGTTTTTAAAATTTTGATGTCTAACCCCTTAGTGATAAAGACAGGGAAAGCTTGGGCAAATCCATAAAATGCACTTATCCTAAGTTTTCGAGAAAATATGATTTTGCACTCACCAAATAAAGACTGCGCATAGATGAATGGTTGGAGAGAGGGCGCCCAGATCTACAGCTGACAGGTTTTTCCGGACCCCCCCGACTGATCTACCTTTAATGCAAAGGGGGGAGTGTGAAATCAGAGATAACCAAGGCACACATCTAAACGGCTGAGGCACCAATGCTTTCGTTAATGGCTGAGATTGAATTTCGTACCCCCCCCGACTGTTCTTCTTTTAATGGTGGGGGGGGGTCCAGAATGTTAGTTAAATATCTCACATCGATCTACGGTCCAGGAGTAGGCACACTGATGGACGACTCACATTGTTTTTCAGACCTGCCCCCAACCATTCTGTTTTTAATGAAGGTGGGCGGGTCCGGAATGGAACCTTTTCTCGTGGGCCCTTTTCATCTACGTGGAAAGAACCCATTGGGTTGGACTCCTATCGCCTCCCAAGGTCTGACATACCTTGTCACCCCATGATGTCATTTTCCACGTTTTTCCCCTAGAGGTCACATCTCATTACTCTGTCAGTCCCTTCCCCTTATTCACCCTTTACAAGTCCTCTCACCATGGTCACTCCCTAATCAGCTCCTGCCACATCGCCTAGCCGTATTCTTCAATCATTGTCACCTACCATCTCATGCTCTAAATGACCTGTTGGATATTTATTACATGTTAACTTATTCGTTAACCTTCTTACCTATCTCCTGTGCCCAACGAGTATCCATTTGCTCAAAACTACCTTCACACTTCATTCCCTCATCATTTACCCTGTCGCCGCACCAGAGAATTTTTTCCCATTTTCCTCTCCATTACAGTCAACCATCCAAATCCACCATCATCCCCACTAACGATTGTTTGATTTGCAGGTATTTTTACAAGCGATGGCACCAAAATCAAAGAGAACAAAAGCTGAGGAAAATCCTTTACTCCTACCTCCTGTCGACCTCGACAGGATCCCTCTAGCAGACAAAGATCATTTAATCACAGACACCAGATGCGAGTTCGACTTCGTAGATTTACAGTCATGGATAAAGGACATTTTCTTGGACCAAAGTGATGAAATTGGGCTCTCGGAGTCAAACCTTCCCCTGTATCCTTTCCCCCAGGTTCACCATTTCCCTGAATTCTCCCTCTAATGTCAGGCTCATTACCTCCCTGACCAGAGTGCCATTGTTTCTTCATCATGAGAAACTTTTTTATTCATTACACCAGATTCCATTGATCAGATGATGCAGATACCCAGAGCTGAATCTGCCTCACTTTTCAATCTTGAAATCATCACAAAACTTTACCATAAATTATCATTCCCTCAAAGAGCTTAGATTTTCAATATTTTTCTCCCACAGGCCGATCATCTCCCCACTAGAAATCCCCTATATCCTTCATCCCTATTCTCATTGAAGGGAAACCAGGTCATATCGTCGCTTTGCGCCCCGCTTGGGTATTTTTGGATCAATGGGTGGATGAACCCATATTGGGTTTTCTGCCCATCTTCTCCATAGATGAGAAACCCACCACTTAGTTCGACTACAGCACTTTCCTGGAGGACAGCATTCATGAGAAATTCTCAAATTTTTCCATGAAAGGCATGTTCCGGTACACCTCAATTCTGGCTTATATGTTCATTTTCTTCCAAGAGGAAAAATTTTCCTTTTCAATGCAGAAGATGAACAAGGATGGGAGGTCGCAGGCAGTAATAGCATGGACTTCGCTGCTAAGACAAAACTCTTCAGAATTCAGTTTGAAGAAGTTCATCGAGCAGTTCTACCACCCAGTGGTGAGCATGCTTAGTGGCAAACCTGAGCCGAGAATAAATGAGGAAAATCAAAGGATCCTAAACCTCTCAGATCTTGCAAAAATAGGATACCGGTACCTATACCAAGGCCACACAGAGATCAGAGTGTATGGGTGTGAATTAGCTCCATACAAGTTGCCCAAGTATCTTCCTGTGAGGATATTTTCCCTATAATACATAAGACAAATGATTAATTCAGATGACATACATTTTGGGTCTCTGAAGAAGAAGCAGCAGCTCAGAATCAAAGGGAATATTGGGTCTTTCATCTGCAATAGCCGAGGCATCGAGGAGGAAGAAGACATATTTCTTAAAGAAATGAAGTTTTTTTTTAGCTTCATATGGAACTATGACCCCTGCGGGATAATTTTAGAGATGAGAGTCAAAAATAAGAATATCCCATATGTTCATACATCCAGGCCTGAGATAGAGAAATTTTCCAATCAAACAGAATGGGATCCAAGCACTCTGGTTGAGACAAAACAACAGGACCTTTCAGTCACCATCTCACACACGACTACACCTCAGGTTCCCAAAGAGAAAAGGCCCACGAAGGACACTTCACCTTCCGTCACTCAAGTATCATATGAAGAGTTCCAATTACACACCAAGAGGCCAAAAACCAGTCAGGCACCTGACACGGCTGGTGAGAAGGGAATTCAATCCACTACAACTATGGAGGTTGATCAGTTTCTCCTTAGTACAAGAAGCAAACAAATCATGACTACAGTGTTGCCCAAAAAGCCTACAGAAAATCCACCAGTCAACCAGCTGAGAAAAATAGGACCAAAATTGAGTATTTTTGAGAAGTATGATCTGATCAAAAAGAGAAATCAGGCACTGACCAGCAGCATGTATGCTCAGTTCTGGAAGCAAACATCAACTGCACAACATAGACTATTTTCTGCATTTGACACTGAGAAGGGTAGAATGCACATGGCATTTCTACAAGCACAGGTGCCAGACCTGAAAGTAATCACCGATTACAAAAGGGAAACATTCGAATTTCAGACTAAAGATGTATCCAACTAATCGAATGTATATGTATAGGCAAACTGGAGAAATGGTTTTCTCCACATTGGAAAATTCTTCTACGGTTGCCTCAGAGTTACAGGTGTCTCTGAGCAATGTCCAGACACAGCTGAAGTGAAAAAATATCATCCTTTGCCAAGGATAATAGGATTAAGACATTGGAATAACTGGTCCTCATGATCGGATACGATCCCTCGAATGTGAAATCAGTCGAGGAGATGCTGAAAAAGAAAAATGTCAATATAGAATCTCTAAGGAAACAGTTAAAACTCCCACCAACAGAAGACTCACAGGCAAAGGAAATAGCGGAGACAGAAGGGGAAAAGGATGAGATGGTCAAGTTGATCATGGAGCATAATGCACAGTTGAAGGAAATGGAAGCGAAATTGGAAAAACTAGTGAAAGAGAAGAAGAATTCAAAGCCCATGGAAGTCATTCCATTGAGCGCAGTTCCACTCACAAGAGTGAGCACAACGTCTGTAGTAGAAATTCCCTTGGAAACTCCACTAACATCTCTCGAGAAAATAGTTGAACTAGATAAATCCGTAGAAGAGATGAATTTGCAAGAGACAAAGATTAGCAGACTCAAAAAGGAGATTGAGAACCTTCAAGAACTCAATTATTCTTACCAAACTTTCTACTCCAAGGAGAAACAAACATCAGACCATCTCAAACAGGAATTGCAACAGCTTCAGAAGAAAACGGTGGCAGGAAAAACATTTTTTGAGGTCAAGGAAAGTGTCTATATGGATATCACCAATTCCATGAATGAAATATGGCTGATGATACAAATCATGTTTGAGCAAAACGAGCTGGTGCAAAAAATTCAGCAAGATATTGAAAAGATAAGAGCATAGCTGGGAGAGATGCCCACTGAAGCTATTGAGATCATCAAATTTCTGAATTCCAAAACCAGAGAGGAGCTAGAGGATTTGAAGATTGAAGATAGGACAGAGACCATCCTTGATGTCAAGAGGGTCCTGACCAAGAGAGGACTGATGCTACAGCTGGAGGAAAAGGTCCAGACCATGGACGTAGGAGTGCAAAGATTTTTCAGCAAGATCAAAGCTCTGCAGAAGAAAGGCCTTCATGGTTTGAGAGTTATAAATGACAAGTTAATGACACTTGTCGATTACAAAAAGAAACTAGCCACTGTGGCTAAGGATAGCTCAAAATTCTCAGGAATACAAGGTAGTATCATGGGCAAGGAATTCTTAGATTATTTATAGTTAGACATCAGCATACAGCATGAGATCCGATACATCTTCATCATCAAGCCAACTTTTTCCAAGTACACGGAGATGGATGAAGTATATTGAAGATTGCTCAAAGTCATCGTTCCTAGTCACCTTCGATGAGAAGAGCTTTGAAATCTGATCGAGTAGTTGATGAGGTGTCCAAGCCTAGTCATTTATCCAGTCAGACGAGGTCGTGCAGAGGCCTCACCAACGGTTCACCCCAGAAATCAGCATGAAGTTTCAACACATCATCAAGCAGTTTCCTAAATTTTTGTATCTTGTTAAGTTAGTTAGCTAAATTTAGATTAGCCACGTCCTGATCTTTAATGAAAGGGTCGTATGTAATTTTGATTATAAATACTTCAAAATTTGAAGTACTGAGGGTTGATCTTTATGCCCTCCAAGCTACAAGACTGTAATTTTTATCAAGATATCTTCCAGTAATACAAAGAGACGTTTTCACAGGATTCTCACGTGTTATTCATTGGTGATGTTTTCTTTTCTATGTTGAATGTTCTTCTTGCTCAGTTGTCATATTGTTTTCTAATCCAATCTTTTAAAAGAAACGGACGTTGGAGGATTTATCTTTGTATACGCTATTTCAGACTTTGAAAGATTTTAATGTTTATCTTCTGATATTATAGTGAAGAAATTCTTAAATGCTTCTTTACTTTAATTGATATTCTCATCTTTTCTTCTATTCATCACATTACTGCTAAACAATCCAACGAATGCATTATCTTTCCCTGTGAAAAAAATCTTTTGTTTCTGGTTTAGATTTATATCTTTATAATATAGACCCCATAGCCCAATGGATGCGTAAAGCCCTTTTCATCCAACCTAACAAAAAACAACAAACCTTTTCAATCTTATTTCATTTTATATAACTAGCCTAATATCTTAAAGTTAGAACATAGCTAAATCATATAGAGAGATCCCTCTCTGAAACTGGTAGGGCTAGATCCCAGTTTCGAAGTGGTTGGATAACGTTACCTCTCATAGATTTGTTCTTTCCTGACAACCTCTGGGAATTTACAGAGCATTAACATAGTGGCAACTCCACTAGAGAACTAAACAAACTTTTAACCCCGTGTTTTCTTTTTCCCTAGAAGAAGACTTTTTTCTAAACAAATTGTAAATCTGAGAACGAAATAATGCTTAGAGGTTGTTAAAAGCTTGTACATATTAATTTCGGACTTGTAAAACTAAATATATATATATATATAAAATTTACAAAATCTGGCTCCTAAAAGAGCTTATACTCGATCCCACCCAGACCTAGAACCTACAATAGCAACTGATAATCCAGAACAATTACTTAGAAAGAAGACCATTACAGAAGGTTCAGGGAGTCATAGTCTCCTTCACAACTCCTTTTCTCTCCCAGAGGAAATCGTTTCCCTTCAAGATCTCGACTTTGACACCATTTTCGAACAAAGCCTATTTAGAACACAATCTGATAGCTTTGTAACTGAAATCATTTTAGACCCAAAAATCATGCAACCCCAGACCCCTGAAATACTATCTCCCACTACAAAACCTCAAACCACTCACTCCATTTCAGTAAGCCCCTCCTCCTCCTTGTCTTCTGTCATCGCCCCACCTATGATCTAGGTTGTTGTCTCGCCTCCTCCACCTATCATGGTAGCCGGATATGCTCCCTTGGTGTTGGCCGCACCTCTACATGCTATGCCCCATCATTATCAAATGAGACTTCCATAGTTCGATGGAATAGGGCCCTTGAACGCATAGCAACACATTGTTAAAATGAATGACTATTTCGATCTGCAGGAAGTAGATGAAGCCGTCGTTCAAATGAGATTGTTTGCACAGAGTTTGACTGGTGACGTTAAGAAATGGTACAAAGGATTATGTCCTACCTCAGTGCTTGACCTTATAGCGTTTCAAAAACGTTTTCTAGATAGATGGGAGGTAAAGAAAAACCCTCTCCAAATCTTGTCAGAATACGAAAACATCAGAAGGAATCAAGGTGATACGGTACAAGACTACTGCACCTGCTTCAATAATCTGTACAATGCGATTCCAGCCGATATTAAACACCCACAAGGTTTAGCACTAATAAAATTCCCTGATGGTTTCGACGCTGATATGTATTATCAATTAAGAGAAATAAACTCCACCACCCTGGAGGACATGCAGAAAAGTGCGATAAGTGTGGAGGCCAACCTGTTGGCTAAAAGGGCACAGCGGAGGATCGAAAGGAGAGTCATGATTAAAGAAGAACCTTCCACATCTTCTTCTGACACCAAATTGGATTCCTTAGCTAGAGAAATGGAAAGGATAATGGAGAGACTTACTGTATCTGAAAGAAATCCTCCTAGAGAAAATCAACCGGCTCCACAAATTCAGAATCCTAACTTCAGAAGAAATCCCCCTCAAATCAGGTAGAGAGATCCCAGGGATCAAAGAGAACAGAGGGGTCATGATCAACAGATTAGACCACTGCTATAGGAAAATTATGTTGATGAAGGAGAAGAGGTAATTGAAGAATTGGAGGACACACACATAAACCTCATGGGCATTCACGATAACAAAGCTATTTTCCTCACTCAGGAAGAGCAAGAACTTTTCCTTCTTTCTCAAACACAAGTGAACAAAGAAGCTGAAGAGACTGAACAACAGGCATTTGAAAATTCCATTATGGAGGTACACAGGAAGTACAATTTGCGAAGTAAGAAGACGGATGAAAGTTCCCCAAAAAAGGTAACCGAAATGAAGAAAGTGGTAGAAACCAAGAAAGCCCCTGAGCCTTCTACCAAAAAGATCCCTGAGAAAAGTAATGTTGAAGCTCCAACAAAAAGAAACCTTACCATTTTACAAAGATCAATGCAGACTGAGGTTTCATCAACCAACCCACCAAATACTTATGTCCAAAATACTATGGTGGACAAATCAGAATTGTTGAGCCAAAGCAGAGCACCTACACCTTTCAGCCTCGAAAGGGAATTATACAAAGTGAAAATTTTCATTCCCCTTTCGGAGTTGATGATTAAGGATGCTTACCAGTTGCAGGTGATCAAAGCACTGAGCATTTAACCTGATATATGCACGAAGGCCTTAATCGTTGGATCAACGAATCATTCGAACACTGTAAAACTTATTGACAATCAACCTAAACTCTTGTTTGTCCCTGAAGTTGGTGGTCAGAATAACAATGGTGTTGTCACTCCTTTTTACATCAGCCTTAATATACACAACCTGATTCTGCATAATGCTATGTTAGATTCATGTGCTTCCCATAACCCGATGCCTAAAGCAGTGATGGAAAAATTGGGACTCGAGGTCACCAGACCTTAGAAGGACTTACACTCTTTTGAATCCAGCAAAGTCAGATGTATCGGATTGATCAAGGACTTTGTTAGCATCAAAAGTCACTCCTAGATTGCAGCAGAAGCAAATCCCAACGCCCATCAGTTTTATGTCACAAATTTTTAAAGGGGTGAACGAATGTAGGTAAACTCAGAACAATATCGTTTGACTCAGAAAGCTAGGCCAGAAATGCATAGGGAAGTGAGGGCCACAACTAACTTCAGTCAGTAATTTTATTTAAAGTGAGAGTAGAGGGAAGACTTAGGAGAGAAGGGAGGAGACTTCTCTTCGAATCAGGCCTTCCAGCCACCCAAGGAATAAAAAAAAAACACTAAAATGTGCCTAAACGACACAGTGATGACTGCACACTGATCAAAACTATCATACTATGCAACCACAACCATCCGACTGGATCCTCCAATTTTGAATCATTCAATGCCAGGTGAAAAGACAATGTGAGAGACTGTTTAATACTGGTGTAGAGATTGCAGTGATCAACCATACATCATCCTACAATATGAAACCCTCAACTGGATCTTCCAATTCCGAGTGTTTCAACAGCTGACAGACAAAAACAAAAGAGAAGAGAAGTTGACTTCCATTAATTTGGCAGTCTCAAATTGAAATACATAACCAGAGCTTCCTCAGAAACTTTACAGTCAGGGGCTTAGCTCAACCATTGATGATAAACAAAATGGAAAAAATGCCTACATATACTTGAAACTAACTCAGGCGCTAAAGGCACGATCATGTCATGAATTCAATGCTTCGTGTAGGTGAGTTTCTCTGTCAGGCGACGCATACAGACATTGGGAAGACTGCCCATGGAGTCGTCTATTAGACGTGATCTTTGTCAGGCTGAACTGACAGCCTACTTCTATGTACGCTCCTTTCTGACCTTCTATTTATGGGAGGAGATGACTTTGAACCACCACCAACCACCTTAATAACTGCTTCCTTGGGATCAGGTGAGGCCTGGTCAACTCTACATCTGCAAGATGTGGTAGTCTATCTTTAGTTGTCTTATGCTTCGCTGGACTGCTGCGGGGGGGACCTAGATGGAAGATGGTGTGCTGAGGTGGAGATATGAGGGCTACAACACTAGGTGATGGGGTGATGTGTCTCAAGGAGGTGACAAGGAGGCTTCAACGTGATAGGTCGGGGAGTGAGGACACGAGAAAGGTGAAAGTAGCTGAGAGAGAGAGAGAGAGGCACATGGCAGGGGGGTTGATAGGTAGGAGCGAGGAAAAGGGAAAAAGGTGGTCCAGAATGGATCTGAGTGGAAGACACATGGCGAAAGGTGGTAAGCGAAGGGAGTCGAAGATGTGACAAGGGGGGGCCCACTTTAAGCCGTCGATTCCGGAACCCCCCCNAATCCATCCTCATCCATATATCCAGGAGCCCAAATCTAGGCCATTGAGAGATGCACGCTCAATTCCAGACCGCCCCCCCCCCCTTGATAAAGGTAAAACGACGAAGGGGGTCTGAAATGGAAACTTGGCTGTAGATATGGACACGCAGGTCCTGGCCGCCCAAATCTGCTCGCTCCTTAGCCCCATGCACATTTTTGCCCCAACCTAGGGTAAGTGGGTTTTTACCCCACTTCTTTGAATTTTCCACCCAAAGGGGCCTATCTTTTAGTAAAACACCCCCTTTACAAGAAATGTCGCTAACAAACTTATGTGTCACTCTAGTTCAGATTCCAGCAAAAAGCATGGTTATGGATGTTGTGGTCGCAGACATTCCCCCAAAGTATGGTATGTTTTTGTCCAGGTCTTGGGGGGGGAAGTTGAAAGGTACTCTACAGTTGGATATGTCGTATGCCACCGTCCCAGTATTCGGGCAACAGAGAAGATTGTACAGGGAGACGCTGATGAAATATATGGTCAACAGTCAAGATAAGCCACATAATTATCCTCTGTAATCCACACATTCTGACCTAGATTCCTTCATCCTAAATAATGATAGTGATACGGGAGAACAAATCGCTCAGCTAGAGGAAGATACATTTGATCCGAAAGGAGGCCAAGAAATCACTGAGGCAGAAAGAAAGAAAAATGTGATAAGTAAAGAATTGCCAACAGATTTCTAGAGCATGGACTTCAATGGAGCTGTAAGCAAAGAAGGAACTGGAGCAGGAGTTTGGTTTCACAATCACAAATCCAGGTATTCGGAAAACCATTCTTACAAATTGAATTTTCAATGCACTAACAACATATCCGAGTATGAAGCTTTAATGCTCGGTCTAAAACTCCTAAAGAAAGTTGGTGCCAAACAAATCATGGTAAGAGGCGATTCTGAATTAATTATCAAACAAATCAAAGGTGAGTACGTAGAAAAACATCCCCGACTTAGAGCTTATAGGAATGTTGTTTTGGATGCCCTTAAATGTTTCACTGAAGTTGATTTGCATGTGATGCCTAAGGGACAGAATATTTTAGCAGATGGTTTAGCTACGTTAGCATCTACATGCAAGATACCTTTTCATTCCACTCACCCATACATAGTGGAGGTGAAGTGTAGACCGACTATCCCAAACAACATCAGATACTAGCAGGTGTTTGGGAACGATAAGCAAATTGAAGATTTTCTACAATGTAAAAATGATTTCGAGTGTACAAACATAGACTTAGAAAACGATGATGAAAATGTGAATAAATCCAATTTTGGAAATGACAGTGTAAATAAAATAGATTCATAAGAGTTAGGTGAAGATGAGATAGAATCTGACGTTTTGCATTTAAAGAGTAATGTCTTAACGACGGGTTTAGTTCCGTTGGAAGACTTATTTGATTTCAATGATGTAGCTAAAAAACCTAAAATCGAAGCCAGTGGGAAAGAGGTTGAAGACGTTAACATAGGGACAGAAGAGAAACCCAGGATAGTAAAACTTTCTAAATCCTTACCTCCTGAGAAGAAACTCAAATACATTGAACTTTTCAAGGAATATGCAGACGTGTTTTCTTGGGGATATGAAGATTTAAAATCTTATGACACGAGCATTATACAACATAGGATCCCGATAAAATAAGATCAAAAACCTTTCAGATAGAAACTTAGGAGAACCAATCCCAAGTTCCTTCCCCTGATAGAAAAAGAAATCAAAAATATGTATGATGCTAAAATCATAGTTCCCTTACATTTTTCTAAATGGGTTTCAAATCTGGTCCCAACCCGAAAGAAAAGTGGGGAAATCAGACTTTGTATTGATTTCCGAAACCTTAATAAATTTTCTCTAAAGGACAACTATCCATTGCCAAAAATGGACCACATATTACAAAAGGTAGTTTGATCCAGTCGAATCTCCTTACTGGATGGTTTTTCAGGCTATAACCAAGTTCTCGTTCACCCAGATGACCAAGAGAAAACAGCGTTCACAACACCTTGGGGTACCTTCATGTACATGAAAATGAATTTTGGGTTGATGAACATTGGGGCCACTTTCCAAAGAGAAATGGACATCGCTTTTGTGGAAGAATTTGGAAAATTTATTGTCATTTATCTGGACGACGTAACTATTTTTTCCCAATCTAATGACGAGCACTTAAGACATCTCAGACGAGTGTTTGAGAAATGCAGGAAATTTGGGATTTCTCTGAATCTTAAGAAAATCCTTTTCGGATTAGAGGAAGGTAAACTGTTGGGGCACATAATCTCTAAGGACAGAATTAAGATAGATCACAGCAGAATAGAAGCCATTCAGAAACTAGAACACCCAAGGAATATCAAAGAGTTACAATCTTTCATTGGAAAAATAAATTTTCTGAGAAGATTCATACCTAACCTGGCTGAGCTTCTCAGGAACATCACAAACATGTTAAAAAAAGACACAAAAATAAAATGGGACATTGAATCTAAGCAGTCTTTTGAACAAGTTAAACATGCACTCACACAAGCTCCAATCTTGATCAGTCCTGATTTCACCAAAGATTTTTACCTTTTTTCGTTCGCTTATGAACATACCATTGCAGCAGTATTACTACAGAAAAACAGTGAAGGGTATGAACAACCCATAGCCTTTTTTAGTAAAGCATTAAGAGATGTTTCTTTGAATTATAAAATAATGGAGAAACAAGCTTTTTCCCTAGTGAAAGCCATAAAGGATTTTAAAGTATATATTCTCCATTCCCACACCATTGCATATGTTATGAACACAGTAGTAAAAGACATTTTAGATGGCCGAATAGGAAAATGGATTTCTATCATTCTGGAATATGACATAGAGATTAAGCCTACTAAATTGATTAAAGGTCAAGGTCTAGCAAAGTTAATGGATGAATCCAATTTCCATGCTCTTGATATTTATTTCTTAGCTGCAGTATATGAACAGGGAGAGAAGGCGACTCCAAGCGTGAAAGAGGTATTTCTGAACTCTCCATGGTATGTAGACCTTATATTTTTTTTGCATAACTTACAAGCTCCCCCTGGTCTGACCAAAACTAAAGCTAGGTTTTTGAAATTGAAAGCATTAAATTTTTTCATTTTAGAAGGCAATCTATATTGGAAGGATCCTAGAGGTATTTTGTTGAATTGTCTGTTAAAAGATGAAGTTGATAATGTATTGCAGGATTTTCATGCAGGAGACTATGGTGGTCATCTGAGCTGGAAGACCACAGCTAATAAAATTCTCAAAGTTGGGTTCTATTGGCCTACATTGTTCACTGATGTGCATCAGAAAGTGACTTCGTGTCATAAATGTCAGGTTTTTGAGGGAAAAAAGAATCTTATTCATTTTCCCTTGAAACCAATCTCTGTTGAAGCTCCTTTCCAGCAATGGGGATTAGACTTTATAGGAGAAATACATCCTCCCTCTTTGTGCCAACACAGGTGGATTCTTACTGCTACAGACTATTTCACAAAATGGATCGAAGTTGTACCAAGCAGGCAGGATAATGATTATGTCATTATTAAATTTCTTGAAAATAATATCTTGTCTCGTTTTGGATGTCCTAGAAATATTATAACTAACAATGCAGCTGCTTTCCGATCTAAGAAGCTCATAGAATTTTGCAACTAGTAACATATTGGTTTGGGTCATTCCACAGCTTATTACCCTTAGGGAAATGGGCTAGCGGAGTCATCAAATAAGACCCTGGTGAACATTATTAAGAAGACTTTGCAAGAAAACAAGAAGTCATGGCATAACAAGCTGGTTTTCACACTATGGGCCGACAGACTGACCACCAAGAGGTAAATTTTTATGTCACCATATCAGTTGTTCTATGGCACTGAAGAATTCTTTCCCACTTCCTTAGGAGTTCCTGTCATGAAGTTGTTGCATGAGATGTAAGCCGAGCCGAATGACTCCCAAAGAAGGATAAACCAGATGATCAACTTGCAGCAATATAGAGAAGTATACAACAAAACTCAGGTTGTCCAAGAAAGCATTAAAAAGATCTTTGACAAAAGAACTAAAGAAGATGACTTTGAACTAGGTGACTTGGTTCTGAGATGGGATGCCAAAAATTAAGATAAGGCAAAGCATGGAAAATTCGATAGTCTATTGAAGGGACCTTTCATAATTTAAGCGTTCAAAGCAAATAGTGCCTTCTTTCTCAACAACAAAAATGGGACCAATCTGCCAGGAGGACCTGTAAATGGTAGAATGTTGAAACACTATTCACCTCCTCGGTAGGGACCTTTAGTCACACTTTTCCATTGTACAAACCATTTTCATTTTTCTTACCAGTTTTTGAGTGAAATAACTTTGATCAGATTGTTGAAGCCCACAGAGAAGGCCCTAAGCCACTGAACATTGTCTTCCAATTTTCAAAAATAAAACCAATCAAGAAACAAAGGCAACTATAGAGAAGGTTTTACAGAACATCAGGAATCAGGATTATTGGCACTTCACAAGGAGAGTACCATCCCCAGGTGGAGTCGTTGTTATAACCCTATAATTTATAGAATCAATTGGTGACTAAAATGTTATCTCTTTAAGTGTTTTTGTTTGTCAAATGATTTTCCATTCTGCAAATAATTTAAGAAAAAGAAAAAGAAAAGAAAAAGAATAAAAGAGGGCATAAAAGAAATTCAATAGATCCCCATGCAATAACAATGATTTGGTCCATACCATGCAAGCATGGCCAAGGTCTTTTAAATTGATGTTGATAGGAGTAGTGAATAAGTTTGGCTAAACTGTTTAATCTTAGCCAAGTGATTTAGGTTAGTTAGTGAATAAATTTGACCAAACTGCCTAATCTTGGTTAGATAACCCCATGATAGAGTAATTTCTTAGTCCAACAGTCTAATATGTGCTAATTGTCACAGGTAATTAGGTTAGAGCATAGGGTAGTTTGCTATATCTCAATAAAACAAGCATGATGATCAATGTTGAACCATATCTTTGAGGTTTAAAAGGTTTGATGTCTAACCCCTTGGTGATAAAGACAGGGAAAGCTTGGGAAAATCCATAAAAAACACTTATCCTAAGTTTTCGAGCAAATATGATTTTGCGCTCACCAAATAAAGACCGCGCATAGATGAACAGTTGGAGAGCAGGCACCCAAATCTATGGCTGATAGGTTTTTCTGGACCCCCTGACCGTTCTACCTTTAACAGAAAGGGGGGGGTCCAAAATCAGAGATAATGAAGGCACACATCTAAACAGTTGAGGCACCAGCTCTTTCATCAATGGATGAGATTGAATTACGGACCCCCCAGACCATTCTTATTTTAATGGTGGGGGGGGGGGGGTCTGGAATGTTAGTTAAATATCATCCACCGATCTATGGTCCAAGAGCAGGCGCACTGATGGATGGCTCATATTGTTTTTCGAACCCCTCCGACCATTATGTTTTTTAACGGAGGGGGGGGGTCTGGAATGGAACGTTTTCTGGTGGGCCCTTTTCATCTACGTGGCAAGAACCCATTGGGTCAGACTCCCACCACCTCCCAAGGTCTGACATACCTTGTCACCCCATGATGTCATTTTCCATGTTTTTCCCCTAGAGGTCACGTCTCATTACTCTATCAGTCCATTCCACTTGTTCACCCTTTACAAGTCCTCTCACCATGGTCACTCCCCAATCAATTCTCGCCACGTCACCCAGTCGTATTATTCAGTCATTGTCAACTGCCATATCACACTCTAAATGACCTGCTGGCCATTTATTACTGGCTAACTTATCCGTTAACCTATTGACCTGTCTCCCGCACCCAACGGGTATCCGTTTGCTCAAAATTACCTTCACCCTTCATTCCCTCATTATTTACCCTGTCACTGCACCAGAGAATTTTTTCCCATTTTCCTCTCTGTTACAGTCAACCGTCCAAGGCCAACATCATACCCACTAATTATTTCTTGATTTCCAGGTATTTTTACAAGCGATGGCACCAAAATCAAAGAGAACAGAAGCTGAGGAAAATACTTTCCTCCCGCCTCCTGTCAACCTCGACAGGATCCCTCTAGCAAACAAAGATCATTTAATCACAGAAACCAGATGTGAGTTCGACTTCACAGATTTACATTCATGGATAAAGGATGTTTTATTGGACCAAAGTGATGAAATTGGGCTCTAGGAGACAAACCTTCCCCTGTATATTTTCCCCTAGGTTCCCATTTCCCTGAATTTGCCCTCAAAATCCAGGCTCATTACCTCCCTGACCATAGAACCATAGTTTCTTCATCAGGAGAAACTCTATTCTTCATTACACCATAAGCCATTGATTAGATGATGCATATACCCAGAGCCAAATTCGCCTCACCTTTCAACCTTTAAATCATCACAGAACTTTACCAGAAATTATCATTCCCTCAAAGAGCTCAGATATTCGAGTTTTTTCTCCCACAGGACACTCAACTCCCCACTACAAATCCCTCGTATCCTTCATCCATGTTCTCAGTGAAGGGAAACCAGGTCATCTCATCGCTCTGCGCCCTGCTTGGGTATTTTTTAGATCAATGGGTGGATGAACCCATATTGGGTTTTATGTCCATCTTCTCCACAGATGAGAAACCCACCGCTCAGTTCGACTACAACACTTTCCTAGTGGATAGCATTCATGAGCAATTCTTAAATTTTTCCACGAAAGGCATGTTTCGGTACTCCTCAATTCTAGCTTATATGTTCATTTTCTTCCAAGCGGACACATTTTCCTTTTCAATGCAGAATATGGATAAGGATGGGAGGCCGCAGGAAGTAATAGCATGGACTTAGCTACTGAGACAAAAATCTTCAGAATTTAGCTTCAAGAAGTTCATCAAGAAGTTCTACCACCCAGTGGTGAGCATGCTCAGTGGCAGACATGAGCAGAGAATATACGAGGAAATTCAGAGGATTCTACACCTCTCAGATCTAGCAAAAATGGGAGACTGGTACCTGTACCAAGACCACATAGAGATCAGAGTGTATGGGTGAAAATTGGCTCCATACAAGTTTCCCAAGTATCTGCCTGTGAGGATATTTTCCCTGGAATACATAAGACAAATGATTAATTCAGATGACATACATTTTGTGTCTCTAAAGAAGATGCAACAGCTCAGAATCAAAGGGCAGATTGGGTCTTTCATCTGCAATAGTCGAGGCACCGGGGAGGAGGCAGAAATATTTATTAAAGAAATGAAGTTTTTTTTTAGCTTCATATGGCACTATGACCCCTGCGGGATAATTTCAGAGATGAGAGTAAAAAATAAGAATATCCCATATGTTCATACATCCAGGCCTGAGATAGAGAAATTTTCCAATCAAACAGAATGGGAGCCAAGCACTCTGGTTGAGATAGAACAGTAGGAATTTTTGGTCACCGTCTCACAGATGACTACACCTCAAGTTCCCAAAGAGAAAAGTCCCAGGAAGGACACTTCAACTTCCATCACTGAAGTATCGTCTAAAGAGTTCCAATTACACACCAAGAGGCCAAAAACCAGTAAGGCACTTGACACGGTTGGTGAGAAGGGAATTCAATCCACTACAACTATGGAGGTTGATCGGTCACTCCTCAGTACAAGAAGCAAACAAATCATGACTACAGTGTTTCCCAAAAAGCCTACAGATACTCCACCAGTCAACCAGTCGAGAAAAATAGGACCAAAATTGAGTATTTTTTAGAAGTATGATCTGATAAAAAAGAGAAATCAAATGCTGACTAGCAGCACGTATTCTCAGTTCTGCAAACAAACATCAACTGCACAACATAGACTGTTGTCTGCGTTCAACACTGAGAAGGGTAGAATGCACATGGTGTTTCTTCAAGCACAGGTGCCAGACCTGAAAGTAATCACCGATTACAAAAGGGAAACATTCGAATTTCAGACTAAATATGTGCATCCAGCTGATCAAATGGATCTGCACAGACAAACTAGAGAAATGGTTTTCTCCACATTGTCAAATGCTTCTTCTGCTACCTCCAAGTTACAGGTGTCTTTGAGCAATGTCCAGACGCAGCTGAAGTTAGAAAAAATATCATCCTTTGCCAAGGATAACAGGATTAAGACTTTGGAAGAACTGGTCCTAAATATCGGATACGATCCCTTGTATATGAAATAAGTTGAGGAGATGCTCAAAAATAAAAATGTTGATATAGCATCTCTGAGGAAACAGTTAAAATTTCCACCAACAGAAGACTCACGGGAAAAGGAAATAGCAGAGATAGAAGGGGAAAAGGATGAGATGCTCAAGTTGATCATGGAGCAGAATGCACAGTTGAAGGAAATGGAAGTAGAATTGGAAAAACTAGTGAAAGAGAAGGAGCAATCAAAGCCCATGGAAGTCATTCCACTGAGCGCAGTTCCACTCACAGGAGTGAGCACAACGTCTGTAGCATAAATTCCCTCGGCAACTCCACTAACAGCTCTAGAGAAAACATTTGAACTAGCTAAATCCATGGAAGAGATGAATTTGCAAGAGACGGAGATTAGTAGACTCAAAAATGAGATTGAGAACCTTCGATAACTCAAGTATTCTTACCAAACTAGCTACTCCAAGGAGAAACAAACATCAAACCAGCTCAAACAGGAATTGCAACAGCTTCAGATGCAAATAGTAGCAGGCAAAACACTTGCTGAGGTGAAGGAAAGTGTTTGTATGGACATCACCAAGTCTATGAATGAAATATGGCCGATGAAACAAATCATGTTCGAGCAAAACAAGCTGGTGCAAACAAGTCAACAAGCTATTGAAAAGATAAGAGTAGAACTAGGAGAGATGCCCACAAAAGCTGTTGAGATCATCAAATTTATGAATTCCAAAACCAGAGAGGAGCTAGAGGATTTGAAGATTGAAGATAGGACAAAGACCATCTTTGAGGTCAAGAGGGTCCTGACCAAGAGACGACTGATGCTACAGCTAGAGGAAAAGGTCCAGACCATGTACGCAGGAGTGCAAATATTTTTCAGCAAGATCGAAGCTCTGTAGAAGAAAGGCCTTCCTGGTTTGAGAGTTATAAATGACAAGTTAATGACGCTTGCCAATTACAAAAATAAACTAGCCATTGTGGCTAAGGATAGCTCAAAATTATCAGGAATACAAGGCAGTATCATGGGCAAGGCATTCTTAGATGATTTACAGTTAGACATCAACATACAACATGAGATCTGGTACATCTTCATCATCAAGCCAACTTTTTCCACGTACATGGAGATGGATGAAGTATACCGAAGATTGCTCAAAGTCAGCATTCCCAGTCACCTTCGATGGGAAGATCTTTGGAACCTGATTGAGTAGTCGATGAGGTGTCCAAGCCTAGTCAGCTATCCAGTCAGACGAGGTCATGCAGAGTCCTCACCAACAGTTCACCCCAAAAATCAGCATGAAGTTTCAACACATCATCAAGCAGTTTCCTAAATTTTTGCATGAAGTTTCAACACATCATCAAGCAGTTTCCTAAGCTACAAGACTGTAGTTTTTATCAAGAGATCTTCCAGTAATACAAAGAGACATTTTCACAGGATTCTCGCGTGTTATTCATTGGTGATGTTTTATTTTCTATGTTGAATGTTCTTCTTACTCAGTTGTCATATTGTTTTCTAATCCAATCTTTTAAAAGTAACGCACGTTGCAGGATTTATCTTTGTATACCCTGTTTCAGACTTTCAAAGATTTTAATGTTTATCTTTTGATATTACAGTGAAGAAATTTTTAAATTCTTCTTTACTTTAATTGATAGTCTCATCTTTTTTGCTATTCATCACTTTACTACTAAAGAATCCAACGAATGCATTATCTTTCTCTGTGAAAAGAATCTTTTGTTTCTGGTTTAGATTTCTATCTTTATAATACAGACCCCATAGCCCAATCGATGCGTAAAGCCCTTTTTAGCCAACCTAACAAAAAGAAATAAACCTTTTCAATCTTATTTCTTTTTATATAACTAGCCTAATATCTTAAAGTTAGAACATATCTAAATCATACAGAGAGATCCCTCTCTGAAACTGGTAGGGCTAGATCCCAATTTTGAAGTGGTTGGATAAAGTTACCTCTCGTAGATTTCTTCTTTCCTGACAACCTCTGGGAATTTATAGAGCGTTAACACGATGGTTTGTACATCACATACATCCTTAACATTTCTACTATCACTCTGTTCACCCTCTCTATCTGTCCATCAGACTCGGGATGATAAGTTGTGCTAAAGTTCAAATTTGTTCTGAATCCTTGGAACAACCCCTTCCAGAAATTTGAAGTAAATTTAGGGTCTCTATCGGACACATTCGTCTTAGGAATTCCATGCAATCGTGCCACTTCCTTCATAAAAATATCAGCGACATTCGTTGCCTTATGAGTATTCTTTAATGGAATTAAATGGGCATATTTCTTAAGCTTGTCCACAACCACCATGATTGAATCATGTTTCTTGCCTGTTCTGGGCATTCCTATGATGAAATCCTTTATCACTACTTCTCACTTCCACTTAGGAATGGGTAAAGGTTGCAGCAACCCTGTTGGGTATCTATGCTCATCTTTAACCTTCTTGCACTCCATACATCTGGTGATGTATTCAACAATATCTTTCTTCATACCTAGCCAAAAATAATGGCTCTTGACTGCTACCACAATTTTCTGATATCTACGGTGCCAAGTGTAAGGAACATTATGCATTTCTTTCAAAATCATAAGTTTCAAGTCATGGACATTAGGTACATAAATTGTTTTCTTGTACAAAAATATTCCATCGGTTTCCCATTTATAGATCTCCACTTTCTGTGGCATCTCATCTCGTTGTAGATTTGCTACCTGTTGATGGGCGAAATTGACCGTCCGTCAACTGGGAGAGTGGATCTGGTCCGAGGTTGTCTAATAACCCAAGCCATTTGGGATAACCCAACCTGACGGGTTTAGCGGCTCCGTTAGCCGATCTAAGTCCTAAGAAAACAAAAAGAAAACTACTCTAAATTAACTAATCTAACTAAAAATAACTATTAAAACAAACTAAAACAAATCTAACTATTCTATATACAATCTACTATCTAATACTATGCTAACTCTAAGAAATCAAATATCTGACTACTAACAGAAATAAATCTTATTCACAAAATGTACAATATTAACAATTTACAGATTTGAATGAAAACCTGAAAAACTCATTTGCATTCTGTCCTAAGACAGTGAGAGCTATTGTTTTTTTATTTTATAATTTTATGAAAAGAAATAAAACAAAAACTAACTAAACTAAACAACTAATATACGAACTCTAAATACAAATCTAAACTACACATATATCTAACTAAACTACTTAAATTATACTAACAAATAAACTATTAAATACTAAAAAACAAACTGACCTGAGGTAACGCTCCAGGTTTGTCCTGTGTGTAATGATTGTCATAGTTGATCGGAGGGAGGAAACCCCCACCGAATTATCCAGGAGCTTGTCGTAAACAATACGCTGCAGTGCTCTTCAAATATGATTACAGGACAAACAAGACATAAAAATTACAACAATCTTATGATTTATAAATCTTCACAGTTAGATAAACCTGTATGCAAAGATCTATACGAAATGATTCAATTAAATAGAAAAGAAATCTATGATTCATTAACTGAAACAAAGTAATTGTTGTACTTTTTTAAAAATAATGAAAGAGATCAGATATGGATAGCATATTAATCAAATCATATCATCCTGCAATAGATTATGATAGCTAAAGTAGTCTATAATCAATTGCAAACTGACATACATAAACTTGAAACAAAAATTTGATATATTGAAAGCGAAAGATGTAGCAAGACATCAACTCTTGTCTCAATTTGTATTAGAAATCCATAGCCTGGTTCTCCCACAAGTGAGGATGCTCCTTATTACAAAAAATAATAAGTATTTAAAGACCTCCCACGAGGTAAAACATCCCTGTGGAAGTTATCAAAACTGTTTACAGAAAATGTAGGATGATATCCCAAGTCTGACTAAACTAGGAACCTAGAATAAAACTGTATCACACAAATATCTCCTAGACTACCACAGCATGCCCAATGCAATTCGGATGTACCCGAAAGGGGTCAAAAAAGACAGGTTAAGAGGATATTTTGCTGATGAAATTGATAAAAATCTAATACTAAAGACTAGCTACAGAATCTTGTGATTCTGTAGCTGGTCTAAATCAGATACAGAATCAACATTAAAATCAATTCAAATCTTAGAAAATACATTCAAACTATCAAAAGATATTTGATTGCTAAAAGCCTCATTCAAACCGACACTTGTATGCAAATTAAACAAACTAAATCAAAATGAGAAACTAGATAGCTACACTCTGTTTAATTCGTTACAACCAATTCTGATAAACAACATCATATTGGATAAACGAACAGTAATGAAATCGATTTATGGACCAATTGAAATCAAGACAAAAGGTTGCTTCAGCTATCCACAAGATTGCTTCAAATCCAAACCGAATTAACAGGATCATTTTCTCGAGTTGATCGCACTATATTAAACATAACAAACGATCCATGCTATTAGTGAATCAAATCAAAACTGGTGTGTAAATTATCATAAACGAAATCATAAAGAAATCAATCGATTGATAACAGGATCTGTAAGAGTTGTTCAATCATTTTTTATTGCTAATTGGGGCAGACAAAATCGATTTCCATTCAACGAAATCATTACTTGAATTTATTTCAAAACGAACTATT
Source organism: Picea engelmannii (assembly GCA_009831015.1). Classification (NCBI taxonomy): domain Eukaryota; kingdom Viridiplantae; phylum Streptophyta; class Pinopsida; order Pinales; family Pinaceae; genus Picea; species Picea engelmannii. Next base: position 277,088 of record ML781919.1, on the reverse strand, counting down.
AACCGAATTTTCTCATACGAATTCAATAGAGATATCATATGTCGATCTGAGTTAACAAACTCATTTTGAAAATTAAAATCAACAGAGCAACATCAAGTCTATTTTCGATACGAATCCAACTCATAAAAACAATCATGCTAACTCAAGATAAGAAACAATCCAATCAAAACAAGAGCGAATCGAACAGTTTAAGTTTGACATAGTCGTTGTGAATCAAAATAGTTCCATGATTTCGGCAAAGATATCTTTTGCACAGGATAAATGAGAATATCGTTTCCATACAAAATAGAGTCGTTCTTTCCAAATTGGAGTCGAATAGAGTTGTATTCCTGATTTAGAATATTACATCACATAACATATTAAAAGATCATAACAACTCAAACTCACGAAATCGTTCCAAAATCACTAAATCAGAGTCGATATAATCCAATGATAATGAAATCATACCAAATCAAAACATGGTCGTGCTCTAATTTTAGCATAAAAATATCCTGTACAGGTCAGATACAAACAAATCCAAGCGAAATCAAACACCATTGATCACATTAACTCACACCAACAGACAAACGAATCAAACCCAATGAAAACCAATCAATTGCTAAATTGGGCACGACCAAATCGTGTAACCAAATCATAACTTCGTTTAATTTTAGCAAAATGAAAACAATGTACAGGATGAACAACATAACCCTTTTTGATATGGCTATAGCAGAGTCATTTCGAACAATAAGCAGAGCTATTTGAAAACCAAACTCAATTCATTATATTAATCTAGCAATTCATAGAACGGAATAGATATCGAAATTCATACTTGGATGACGAGCAGACAACTTGATCATGTCATTTTGGAATTCACGAAGGCTGTAGCCGATTCTACATTCCTAAATATGATGGAACCAATGGTTTTCTGCTTCTTGTCCTTTGCTTGAAGCTTGTCCCTTTCACTTGTCAATACTACAACTTGGTTTTCCAATGATTTGATTTTCGACTATAATAAGGGAATATAGTAGCGTTCCAACCACACATTACATTGGTCACATGATGACTGCCCGTGCTTCGAAATAACAGTCGAGGGTTTGGTTAGATCACCGAGGGTTTCACTAGGAAGCTTAATCCCTAGGTAACTAGGATTGTTCCTTAGGCAAGGGGATAAATTAGAAACAAAGTCAAGGGTGGCTCGGAGCACAGACCTTGGGAGTAAGGGTACTCACTAGCTAGGAAGCGCTCGACATCAGAGTCTGAGTCTTCACTGAGGACTATGGGCTTTTGATCAATACTAGGTTTTGGTTTATTCCTAGAAATCCTTGATATAAGTCGAGCATTCTTTTTACCTTTTTAGTCGACAGTAGGGTTTCCCTTGACCTTTTTGCTCACAGGATTTTTAACAGCCTCTGTCTTGTCTATTACAATATCGGGTAGATCGATATCAGGGTCGACCGAGGGTTTGGGAGAGGGCAGTAGGACATGAAAAGGAACGGGTGGCTCGACCTTAGTTTCACTAACCACAGGCTTGTCAATTTGGACAGGCTCTATATCAGCAAAACCATTTCGAGAGATAAAAGCTTGCCAACTATCACCATGAAGATTTAAGTGGTGAACAACGACGAGTCTGATCAGGCCGTGGTGGAACAAGCTACTATCGGCCTTCTCTCATTTACACCTCTTAGCCATTTTATAAATACTACACTGGAAATAAAATGACATGTTCAATGGGTAACCCATAAAATTCATTAACAGTCGAAGGTAATAAAGAAAAACCAATCCATACCGACCCTCATAGGTCAGAAATTGTTTAACCATTATCAAAAGATCATGTCACCTTGGTTTAAGCGTGGAAATCGGCATACCTCTCTCACAGGATGTAACCTTTCGTGAGACGAATAGCAGAGGGCATGGCACCTCCTCAACTTTAGAGTTTTTAAACCATCCCTGGCTCGTGGCTGCTAATCCGGTGGCAGAGCTGATGAACTCTTCACTGATTTCAAGCTGAATGTCACCTACTTTGGCCCTACAACCATCAAAAGTCAGGACGAACTACTGTGCAACAAAAAAATTGAAACCCTCAAACCTCTGTACAAATGTGAGCCAACCTTTATCTTGTAAATCTTTCCGGGCGTTATCGAATAGTAGCAAGGCTTGACTACCGCTCGGCTCAATTCGCACCACCGGTTCCATGGAGAAGAGCACCCGATGAGCGATGTGAATGAGCCAGGTTTTGAATCATTGCATACGCAGGACCTAAACGCTCACAGGCTTACCCGACGCTAGCAGAGGTGAAACGGGGATAAGGGAAGGCATTAATGACATCATGAAAAGGTGGTGGAGGTATTTCTGTCCATGCAGAATAGTCATTACCAATGGTACAACCGTCGGTGCTTTCAACTATTCAAATCACAATGCATATCTATTACAACTATGCCACTTCAATCAATCAAACGAAACCTTTGGTAAGTGGATAAACCATGCGCGCAATCAAAAGTTATGCCATAGTTTTAAAAACAAACACACAAATCGAAACCAATACCAAGGGTTTGGCTATGTGACATGCGTTTTATAGAACGATTCATACCAAGAGTTTAACCAATGTGCCAATGCTTTTTCATATAATCAATATGCCAAGTGAATTGATCAAATAACATGTAAATCCAATCGCCAATGTATCACAAACTCAAACACTCATGAAACGAAATTACATAATCAATCAAA
>ML781919.1:230467-273056 GCA_009831015.1 Picea engelmannii | reverse complement strand
AAAAAAAAAAAAAAAAAAGAATAAAAGAGGGCATAAAAGAAATTCAATAGATCCCCATGCAATAACAATGATTTGGTCCATACCATTCAAGCATGACCAAGGTCTTTTAAATTGATGTTGATAGGAGTAGTGAATAAGCTTGGCTAAACTGTTTAATCTTAGCTAAGTGATTTAGGTTAGTTAGTGAATAAATTTGACCAAACTGCCTAATCTTGGTTAGATAACCCCAGGATAGAGTAATTTCTTAGTCCAACAGTCTAATATGGGCTAATTGTCATAGGTAATTAGGTTAGAGCATAGGGTAGTTTGCTATATCTCAATAAAACAAGCATGATGATCAATGTTGAACCATATCTTTGAGGTTTAAAAGGTTTGATGTCTAACCCCTTGGTGATAAAGACAGGGAAAGCTTGGGAAAATCCATAAAACACACTTATCCTAAGTTTCCGAGCAAATATGATTTTGCGCTCACCAAATAAAGACCACGCATAGATGAACAGTTGGAGAGCGGGCACCCAAATCTATGGCTGATAGGTTTTTCTGGACCCCCCTGACCATTCTACCTTTAACAGAAAGGCGGGGTTCCAGAATCGGAGATAATGAAGGAACACATCTAAATAGTTGACGCACCAGCTCTTTCATCAAAGGATGAGATTGAATGTTAGTTAAATATCATCCACCGATCTACGGTCCAGGAGTAGGCATGCTAATGGACGGATCATATTATTTTTTGAACCCCTCCGACCATTATGTTTTTAACGGAGGGGGGGGGGTCTGGAATGGAATGTTTTCTGGTGGGACCTTTTCATCTACGTGGCAAGAACCCATTGGGTCGGACTGCCACCACCTCCCAAGGTCTAACATACCTTGTCACCCCATGATGTCATTTTCCATGTTTTTCCCCTAGAGGTCATGTCTCATTACTCTATCAGTCCATTCCACTTGTTCACCCTTTACAAGTCCTCTCACCATGGTCACTCTCCAATCAGCTCCCGCCATGTCACCCAGCCGTATTCTTCATTCATTGTCAACTGCCATCTCACACTCTAAATGACCCGTTGGCCATTTATTATTGGCTAACTTATCCGTTAACCTATTGACCTGTCTCTCGCACCCAACGGGTATCCGTTTGCTCAAAACTACCTTCACCCTTCATTCCCTCATTATTTACCCTGTCACTGCACCAGAGAATTTTTTCCCATTTTCCTCTCCATTACAGTCAACCGTCCAAGGCCAGCATCATCCCCACTAACGATTTCTTGATTTGCAGGTATTTTTACAAGCGATGGCACCAAAATCAAAGAGAACAGAAGATGAGGAAAATCCTTTCCTCCCGCCTCCTGTCAACCTCGACAGGATCCCTCTAGCAGACAAAGATCATTTAATCACAGACACCAGATGCGAGTTCGACTTCGCATATTTACAGTCATGGCTAAAGGATGTTTTCTTGGACCAAAGTGATGAAATTGGGCTCTGGGAGTCAAACCTTCCCCTGTAAATTTTCCCCTAGGTTCCCATTTCCCTGGAATTCTCCCTCAAAAGCCAGGCTCATTACCTCCCCGACCAGAGAGTCATAGTTTCTTCATCAGGAGAAACTCTATTCTTCATTACACCATAAGCCATTGATTAGATGATGCAGATACCCAGAGCCAAATTCGCCTCACCTTTCAACCTTCAAATCATCACAGAACTTTACCAGAAATTATCATTCTCTCAAAGAGCTCAGACATTCGAGTTTTTTCTCCCACAGGCCACTCAGCTCCCCACTACAAATCCCACGTATCCTTCATCCCTTTTCTCAATGAAGGGAAACCAGGTCATCTCATCGCTCTGCACCCTGCTTGGGTATTTTTCAAATCAATGGGTGGCTGAACCCATATTGGGTTTTCTGTCCATCTTCTCCACAGATGAGAAACCCACCACTCAGTTCGACTACAACACTTTCCTGGTGGATAGCATTCATGAGAAATTCTCAAATTTTTCCACGGAAGGCATGTTCCGGTACTCCTCAATTCTAGCTTATATGTTCATTTTCTTCCAAGCAGACAAATTTTCCTTTTCAATGCAGAATATGGACAAGGATGGGAGGCCGCAGGAAGTAATAGCATGGACTTCGCTACTCAGACAAAATTCTTCAGAATTTAGTTTCAATCAGTTCATCGAGAAGTTCTACCACCCAGTGGTGAGCATGCTCAGTCACAGACCTGAGCAGAGAATATATGAGGAAATTCAGAGGATCCTACACCTCTCAGATCTTGCAAAAATGGGAGACTGGTACCTGTACCAAGACCACATAGAGATCAGAGTGTATGGGTGAAAATTGGCTCCATACAAGTTTCCCAAGTATCTGCCCGTGAGGATATTTTCCCTTGAATACATAAGACAAATGATTAATTCGAATGACATACATTTTGTGTCTCTAAAGAAGATGCAGTAGCTCATAATCAAAGGGCAGATTGGGTCTTTCATCTGCAATAGTCAAGGCACCGGGGAGGAAGCAGAAAGATTTCTTAAAGAAATGAAGTTTTTTTTTTAGCTTCATATGGCACTATGACGCCTGTGGGATAATTTCAGAGATGAGAGTAAAAAATAAGAATATCCCATATGTTCATACATCCAGGCCTAAGATAGAGAAATTTTCCAATCAAACAGAATGGGAGCCAAGCACTCTAGTTCAGACAGAATAGTAGGACCTTTCGGTCACCGTCTCACAGACGACTACACCTCAAGTTCCCAAAGAGAAAATTCCCAGGAAGTACACTTCACCTTCCATCACTGAAGTATCGTCTGAAGAGTTCCAATTACACACCAAGAGGCGAAAAACCAGTCAGGCACTTGACACGGTTGGTGAGAAGGGAATTCAATCCACTACAACTATGGAGGTTGATCGGTCACTCCTCAGTACAAGAATCAAACAAATCATGACTACAGTGTTTCCCAAAAAGCCTACAGATACTCCGCCAGTCAACCAGTCGAGCAAAATAGGACCAAAATTGAGTATTTTTGAGAAGTATGATCTGATCAAAAAGAGAAATCAAACGCTGACTAGCAGCACGTATTCTCAGTTCTGCAAACAAACATCAACTGCACAACACAGACTATTGTCTGTGTTCGACACTGAGAAGGGTAGAATGCACATGGTGTTTCTGTAAGCACAGGTGCCAGACCTGAAAGTAATCACCGGTTACAAAAGGGCAACATTCGAATTTCAGACTAAAGATGTGCATCCAGCTGATCAAATGGATCTGCATAGACAAACTGGAGAAATGGTTTTCTCCACATTGGCAAATGCTTCTACTGCTACCTCCAAGTTACAGGTGTCTTTGAGCAATGTCCAGACGCAGCTGAAGTTAGAAAAAATATCATCCTTTGCCAAGGATAATAGGATTAAGACTTTGGAAGAACTGGTCCTAAAGATTGGATGTGATCCCTTGCATGTGAAAGCAGTTGAGGAGATGCTCAAAAATAAAAATGTCGATATAGCATCTCTGAGGAAACAGTTAAAATTGCCACCAACAGAAGACTCACAGGCAAAGGAAATAGCAGAGACAGAAGGGGAAAAGGATGAGATGCTCAAGTTGATCATGGAGCAGAATGCACAGTTGAAGGAAATGGAAGTAGAATTGGAAAAACTAGTGAAAGAGAAGGATCAGTAAAAGCCCATGGAAGTCATTCCACTGAGCACAGTTCCACTCACAGGAGTGAGCACAACATCTGTAGCATAAATTCCCTCGGCAACTCCACTAACAGCTCTAGAGAAAACATTTGAACTAGCTAAATCCATGGAAGAGATGAATTTGCAAGAGAAAGAGATTAGTAGACTCAAAAAGGAGATTGAGAACCTTCAATAACTCAAGTATTCTTACCAAAATAGCTACTCCAAGGAGAAACAAACATCAAACCAGCTCAAACAGGAATTGCCAGCTTCATATGCAAATAGTAGCAGGAAAAACACTTGCTGAGGTGAAGGAAAGTGTCTGTATGGACATCACCAAGTCTATGAATGAAATATGGCCGATGACACAAATCATGTTCGAGAAAAACGAGCTGGTGCAAAGAAGTTAACAAGCTATTGAAAAGATAAGAGTAGAACTAGGAGAGATGCCCACAAAAGCTGTTGAGATCATCAAATTTATGAATTCCAAAACCAGAGAGGAGCTATACGATTTGAAGATTGAAGATAGGACAGAGACCATCCTTGAGGTCAAGAGGGTCTTGACCAAGAGAGGAATGATGCTACAGCTAGAGGAAAAGGTCCAGACCATGGACGCAGGAGTGCAAATATTTTTCAGCAACATCGAAGCTCTGTAGAAGAAAGGCCTTCCTGGTTTGAGAGTTATAAATGACAAGTTAATGACGCTTGCCAATTACAAAAATAAACTAGCCACTGTGGCTAAGGATAGCTCAAAATTATCAGGAATACAAGGCAGTATCATGGGCAAGGCATTCTTAGATGATTTACAGTTAGACATCAGTATACAGCATGAGATCCGGTACATCTTCATCATCAAGCCAACTTTTTCCACGTACATGGAGATGGATGAAGTATATCGAAGATTGCTCAAAGTCAATGTTCCCAGTCACCTTTGATGGGAAGATATTTGGAATCTAATTGAGTAGTCGATGAGGTTTCCAAGCCTAGTCAGCTATCCAGTCAGACGAGGTCATGCAGTGTCCTCATCAACAGTTCACCCCAAAAATCAGCATGAAGTTTCAACACATCATCAAGCAGTTTCCTAAATTTTTGCATGAAGTTTCAACACATCATCAAGCAGTTTCCTAAGTTACAAGTGTTACACGTCAAAATTGCTCAGCTGGACAAGTGTCGCATGTCCCTCTCGGTCATCATAATTGTCGCATCTTCCCTACAACTTTCGCAAGTGTCGCAAGTTGGTCACTAGTGTCGCAAATGATGTTCAGACATATTGTCATGATGACGACACTAAGAAGGCACTTATAACATCTCACATGACTGATTTGAAGGAGGAGAACTGGTTTACTGAAGTCAAACAACTCTTAACACCTGAAAAGGGCTTTTAATCAAGAGTTTTGAGGGTAAACGCTCCCCTGAAATAGACTTAGGAGCGCTGGCGCCCCCCTATAAGGCCTCACGGAGCGTTATAACGCTTCCTCACCCCTCTGAAGGAGAGTTGCCCACTTTTGAAGTGTTGGCACTCCCCTTAAGCTTCTCTGGGAGCATTCTAGTGCTCTAATGCCCCTTTTGAAGGAGCACTCCCTAATCTGGGTCAGTTGTTAGCCCGGTGAGGAGAATAAGGAAAAGATATTTCGAGATTAGGAGGCAGTTGTACTCAAATTCTTGGTTTCATCAAGAGATCCTTGATCTAAGGAGGAGGTTCCCAACTTGTTCTAAACATAACTCAAGAGGTTAAGCTCCTCTCAACCTATATAAGAAAGCTCTATGATGGTGGAAAGGGGGAAGAACTGAAGTTATGAAACTTATGATCTTGGAGGAAACTTACAGCCAGCCAAAGGTGAGTGATCAGTGAAGTTGTTGCTATCCAGATTGTGGAACTTTCAGGAAAGGGTTAGACGAAGGGGACTTGACGAAGATGTCGCATTCGCATCTATGATTGTAAGTACTGCTATCGTTATTCTCATCAATATGATATGCTTGGCCTGTTTCTTTCTAGTTTGAGTCTAATGTCACATGAACTTATCACTAGTTGATAGATCTGTTTTCAAGCTAACATCAATAGAGTAGGAAGTGGTCGTATCTTGTTTTTTCCACAGAACTCAATGAGGAGCAAAAGGATTGGAGCGCAACTTGGAGCATGCAGGGACAAACATCGATAAAAAGGTACTTCTGTCATCCTTCCTTCTCATGTGTTAGTTTAGATACATTTGAAAGGAAGTCAGTGTCCATGATAAGCACTTTTTTGTCTAGGGTTAAGGTCAAGCTCTAGAGGTGATCTACCTGTCCATAGGGAGATTTTCCTACAACAGAAACTGGCAACTCCACTGGGGAGATAGCCTCAAATTGAAACCTCTTGTTTGGACTTTTCTCCTCATTGAACTTGTTCTATCCCTTGATTGTTTCAGACCTAGTTCACTCCTCTTTGATTAGTTTCATGAGCTGATTGGCTCCTTACCTTATCACACTCAGCATACTTGTCAAGGTTGAATCCCAATTTTTGGAATTTTTTTACATTTCTGGAGATTTTAGACCCTGGCACCCCTGTCCTAGTGTTAACAGAGCGCCAACACTCCCAATAGCCTTACACAGAGCGCTATAACGCACCTTGCCCTTGGCAACAGAGCGCTATAACGCACCTTGCCCTTGGCAACAGAGCGCTAGCCTCCTTTTGGCCAGGAAACCCTCTAGAACTACCTTTCTTATGGTTTTCCTCTGTGTCTCTTTTGTTGAGTGATCTAGTGAGTTAATTTTTCTTCCCTTTCAGTCTTGAAATCTATCTTTTTGAAGAATAAACATCTCATTAATTGGATCTTGTAGCCTTCTTCACCATTTTCATTGAGTTTTTCCCTGTTGAGTGAAATTTGAAATCCATGCATTGTTCTTCTTTCCTCATTAGTTGAGTACAAACCCTGGTGAAGGTCATCAAAGGCCTATAGACCTCTTTGTCTTGATTTCGGTCAAGGTCATTTTTTCTTCAATTTTTGCTTTTGGGTGTGAAGTTTTCTTTTTTCTTTGATTTTTTCTTTTCTTTTGCTTTTCGTTTTGATTGCTACGAAAGGGTGTATTGTTTGTGTAACTTTTGCTTGTGCTAGATTGGTTTTCATTCATACCAAAAAGATAATTAGCAAGACAAGAATTGTGTTGTATTGATCATCACCCATACGCAAACAATAAAAGCATCGGCATGATTGATTGTGCATATCAGAAGGTATCTTAAAAGTTTTTGCATTACATCGAGATTTGATTGAGAAAAGAATCGTTTGAGGGCATTCCTTATTCGTGCTGGATTAGTGAAAGAACTCTCTCTCTCCCTTAGATATATATTCATCGAAAGGAAATGACTGCTTATCATGTTTGATGCATTTTTTGGGTCTGAGTCATAATTCCATTCGTTTCACTTCCATGCACCCCTTTGCGTAAAAGAACAGCCACAAAAATCAATGCTAATTAAAAGTTATCTAGAACTTTTTCTTTTCTAGGATCCTCCACCAACAATAGACTAGGCTTAGTACTTTGGATTAGGGCTATGAGCATAAATCTCCAAAGTTTCTAAAACAAACAGTAGCATCCTGAGTTAGGGAGAGTCAAATCCAGTTATCATATAAGTCTGCCTGGGATCCCTCTCTCACACAGGGGTTACGCACGAGGTCTCATTCGGGTAAGCTATGGGGACTAACCCTCCATGGTTTAACTGATTGTGGTGGTCGGATCGTATTATGGGGGTCACTTCGAGGTAAATCCACAATTACTGCGTGGAATCCTTTTAGTTGATTTTGGGCTTGATACCCTGCCCGTACGTTCGGATCGGACTGTCGATTGTTCCCACCCAGGGGCTGACTGTGAATTGGTAACCTTAGTGCCCATAATCTTTAGGGTCTTACACAAGGTGACGGTGATGGGAAGTCTCACTGTACCTGGAGAAGACATTGGTAAAACTCACTCAGGCTCCTTGGAGGGTAAATCCACAATTACTGCGTGAAAGCTTGCACCAAGGCGTAAGTCTGTTAAGCAGGTCGCCATTGTAACTATTCCACCCTATCCCCGCCCCTTCTAGACTTGATCACGCGATGTTGAATTTCATCACCAACTAGTACGGTCATCAAAATAAGGTCCTGTTTGCTTGGTTGTGATTCTTAGATTTTTTTAGCGTCTGCTGCTTCTTTTCGTTAGTTGGCCATAGATTTCTTTCGCTGACTCTTCTCCGCCAACATCGACCCTCCACACCGCTCGTGGAGGCTACAAGGACTTCCTCCAGAGAATATGGAAGGAAACACCCCTTTACCCCCTCATTCTACGGAGGAATCTCCTAACGGAGCAAGGTTCACAATACTACAACTTCCAAGGAAGAAGTTCCCATCCCTCTGGAGAATTTTCGAATTGTCTCAGAATCTCCGGAAGCTTATCGCATTCCGGAGGGATATGAACGACAAATCCTCCACCTAAATTCCGCTGGATAATTTGTTTTCATCAACCCTTCTAACATTCCGATCGGATCTGCTCAAAACCCTCTAGCCAGTGACCCTTTTTGGACTGTGGACATTGTTCGAAGTCCACCACGCTTGGTGCGATATCTTTATGGAATGGGAGAAGGTGTCGATGCACCCTTTTCCTATACTGTACCCCCAAATCATTTCAATGGTACTACCACTTTTACAACCACACCAACCATTGGTCCGAACATACCCTCCATTGGCCAAATGCCTACTATTCCCCTCCAGACAGCCCATTCGACAATGACCCCGCACATTTTGACTATTCCTGTCGGTAATGCGGTAGTTAATCAAGCCCCGATTGGCACACCTATAACACCAAGACCTACACTCCTTTTTGGATTTAGGGCATTGAATGCTTCCACTACGACCACTGCCCAAACAACTACCCAAACTATACTGGTAAGTTCCATACCTATCCAACAACCCAGAGGGACTGGTCTTGGTGGTCCTAACCCGATCGACGGCACTGAGCTGTCATTAATGTCTGGCTTTCAGATCCTGGGAACTCTACCTCAAACTGGGGGGCATCCTCCCTACGGAGGATAAATCCCATTCAGAGGGAACCCTAATGTTGGGGGGCATCCTCCGACCAGAGGGTAAATTCCATTCGGGGGCACCCTCATACTGGGGAGCAACCTCAATCCGGAGTACACCATCAACCACAAGGACAAAATGTGTCTGCTAAACCTAATCCGGGAAGTGTCCCTTTTCAAGGAAACCCACATGCCTCCATAGGACAAAATTTGTCTGCCACACCTAATCCGTGGAGCGTCCCTTTTCAAGAAATCCACATGCATCCACAGGAAAAAATGTGTAGACTCCACAACAACCCCCTTATGGACAAATGCCAAACCCACCCTATAATCCACAAAACCCATCCAGTTATCCTCCGCTCACAAATACTTCTCAAAACATCTCAAATCCTATGTACCTTGGTCAAAACCAACCGCACATGAGAGGGCCCACGAGTTATAATTATCCACATAACCCTGTATTGGGCCCCACTGGTGTCCCTCTGCCACACCAGCATTACCCATAGGTTAATCGACAAATACCTTTTCTAGCCACCCTGGACCTTCCGGACTTGTCTCGGTTAACGAATGATCCCATTTATCATTCTCCGGTTTGGCTAGCCATCCCAGCTAAACTTCCTTCTGATATCCCAAAATTCGACGAAAATCCTGGAGAAGACCCAAACAACCACATGATGACCTTCCATTTGTGGTGCTCATCCAAATCCCTCATGGACGATTCGATTCGTTTGCAACTCTTCCAACAAACACTTACGGGTTCCACAGCGAAATGGTATATTGAATTACCACACGCATCTTTTCATGACTTCAACTCCCTTGCCATGTCCTTCCTCACACACTTTCAACTACCCATTCGATACGAGACGGGTACTGAACTATTAACCTCTCTTCGTCAGACAACTTCCATACACATCTCCGATCATATCCATGAATGGAGACGACGACGAAGGCTAATCAAAGCGCTCATTCTTGACCAATTGTTAGCAGAATGGTTCACGAAATCACTATTACCCCAGATCACTCGTGATGTTGCCATGGGTGGCGTAGTCACGGAGGAAGAAGCCATCGCTCGGGCTTAGTACTTAGACCTAGTCTATTCACAATCCAGTACTCTATATGAGTTGATACCAAACGCTACCCGTGCCACTAACGATCCATCCAAATCATCGACTGTTGCGCATGTGGATGGAGTTATTGGCTCCGTCAAAACTCAATCTACTACCCAGTCTACTGGAACAATCCAGTGGCCCGCTTCCACGGCTACTCCCAGTTCGACTACACCCTCTTCTACCCAAGCTCAAACTCAGGTCTCTGATGTGAATGTGGTCCAGTCAACCCCTTCACAACAACTTGGGGGCAAGAAGAAAGCGAGAAACAAACCAAATAAGAACAAAAACAACGAGCAACCCAAGACCCAACCACAAACCCCTACTGCCGAAAAACAACCACAATGAAAAAAAAAATTCCCATGTCTCATTTGTGGTGATGATCACTACACTCGAGACTTCCCACATCGCGATGAAGTGGCCAAACTTTTCAAGGGAAATTCACAACCCGCTGTGCTCACTCAGCCTTTTCCGCAGCAACAATCCTTGGTTGCACAAACCCCCACACCGAGGGGTAGTTCCAACCAACCCCATGATGAGGCCTCGACAAGTGCCCACATTTACATGTTTAACGGAGTTAATCTAACAACTCGCTCTGCGACATACAACACACCAGTTAAACATGACAAGCTGAAGATTGCCAACGGTTCTGCGTCAGACCCGTTACCATCTTCCACCAATCCTCCATCTGTTAGCCCTCCATCCGGACCACTCCAGATTGAGAAACCATCTTTTGACTCTATCTTACACCCTCCTAAGAGCACCATCCAGAAATCCACATTCAATCCTAATTCACGGGCTGCCCAAAACTACAACATCGTAGAAGATTTGGCCCAAGCCCCATTTGCTATGTCCGCCTTGGAAGTTCTACAACACTGTCCCAACCAACGTAGAACACTCTTAGCCACTATTGGTGCTTTTGATCCTAAGTCATCAAACTACCTCACGTTTAACCTGGATGACCATCAACCGCGACTCTCCCACGAGCTAGCGTTCCAAATCGATGTGGTTGTTCACAATCAACAAATCCACCAGACTATCCTAGATGAGGGAGCCTCCACCTGTGTCATGTCCCTAGCATGTTGGAAAGGCTTAAATTCACCTACCCTTAACAAATACACTACCATGTTACGTGCCCATGATGGATGAGGTTTTCATCCTCATGGATTATTGCAATCCTTAGCCGTTCAGTTGGGCGGAAAAACTGTCACTGTTGACGTCGAGGTGGTCGATGCCCCCCTCGATTACAACCTACTACTTGGAATAAGTTGGTTCTACGCAATGACTATCGTCGCCTCATCGGTGTTTCGATGCGTACAATTCCCCCATCAAGGAAAATTTTTTACCATCGATCAGCTTGATTTTTGCACACCTGACGCTCGCATCCCTGCTACCAACAATATTCCTTTTCTGGGAGACCACTCGGTTATGTATGAAAGTGTTGGTTTTGGCTTATTGAAAGATTCTAGCCTCATGGGTACCTTCCCTACACCACTTCCACCTACTGCACATCATATTGTCATCATCAATATGATTTCGACTTTGCCTTATCAATCCTTGGAATCATCTGACCCTTGGGCTGTGCCTAGTCCTTTGGAATTCGATGTGCTCGGTGACACAATGCCACTGAGCCCAGCCGAGGCCACATATGTAGCTATTCAATCTACCTCTCCTTCATCGAACAATTCACATTCGTTGACACCCGATACTTATTCGGTGCCCTCTTGGTTAGATTCCCTATCATCTGTCATCGATTACATTTCCCACATTTTTCCTTCGGACGAATCTATCATGGAAATGCTTAGCATTGACGATCTACCCTGGGATGACAACCACCATCGATCCTCTTTTCTTCCACCATTGGAGGAAATCCAAGACATATGATCTGTCTTCCCCCTCGATGTTACCAAAGCTCTGCAATCTCCTATCCTCACGACAGATACTCTCTCTAAGGGGAACATGGGTAACATCTCTACTACTTTCACGATCGACATCTCAATCAAAGAAGGTGTCGTGGAAAACATCAAACTTGGTGCTAACTGCACACCTGACAAAGTGGTCTCTTATACTGCTTTATTCAAGGAATTCCACGATGTCTTCGCATGGAGTTACGAGGAAATGCCAGGGATCGATCCTTTGATCGTCGTACATGAAATCAAAACTTACCCTAACGCGAAACCGGTTCGGCAAAAGCTTCACCCTGTTCATCCCAAGAAAGTTGTAGCTATAAAGGCAGAAGTTGAAAAGCTTCTAAAATCTAGCTTTATATATCCCGTCCCTTTAACTGAATGGGTTTCCAACCTCGTTCCGGTCGCTAAGAAACAAGGGACCATCCGTGTTTGCGTTGACTATCGAGACCTCAACAAATATTGTCCTAAGGACAACTACCCTACACCCTTCATCGACCAAATCATCGATAACTGCGCGGGGAGCGTAATATTTTCTTTCATGGATGGCTTTTCTAGATATAACCAGATTGAAATCTTGCCTATAGACCAACACAAGACAACCTTCATCTGTCCTTGGGTAACTTTCACCTACTGAAAGCTACCTTTTGGCCTTAAAAATGCTGGAGCCACTTTCCAGCGAGCCATGTTGTACGCTTTTCATGACATCAAATATATCGCAGAACCGTTTCTTGACGATTTACCTGCACATTCGTTAAATCGATCCGATCACATTGATCATTTATGCGCGATTTTCCTGCGTTGTAGGTTCTACCATATTCGTCTGAACCCACACAAATGCATTTTCGCTGTCGAATCCGGTCGACTCCTCAGTTTCATTGTCTCCAAAGATGGGATTAGGGTAGACCCCTTAAATATCAAGGCCATCTTAGCCTTACCTCCACCCACCAATCTAACACAACTCCAAAGTTTGCAAGGCAAAGCAAACTTTCTTCGCCGTTTCATCTGCAATTATGTTGAGATCACTAAAGGATTTATGCGGTTACTGCAAAAGAATGTCCCTTTCATATGGGATGATGCGGCTCAACGGTCATTCAATGCTCTCAATCATGCTTTGACCCATGCACCTTTGTTACATCCACCTGAATACACAAAGGATTATCTCCTTTACTCTGTCGCTTCTACTTCCACCATTGCAATGGTGTTAGTCCAAGAAGACTCCAACGACGAAGAACATGTGATTTACTATCTGAGCAAGAGTTTATCTGGACCCAAACTCATATATTCGCATGTCGAGAAACTGGCTCTGGTAGCTGTCATCACTGTCCAAAGATTCTGCCACTACATCTTATTACACACCACCACGGTAATCGCAGACTCTAACCCCATGTACCACATCCTGACACGTCAAGTACTTGGGGGCAAATATTTTAAATGGATCATTATTCTTCAAGAATTCGATCTTGAGTTTACGAAGGTGAAAGCCAAGAAATCCCTGGTGTTTGCCGAGATCATCTATGCTTTCCCTCGTGTCGATGAAAACATCGAACCTAGAGATTCTCTACCCGATGAATCTCTCTTCCTCATCATCACCTCTGATCCTTGGTACAGAGACATTCTCCTCTACCTTCAAACACAACGTTTTCAACCCAACATCTCTCGTGAAGAGCGACAACGCATTCGTCACCACTCTCGCCGTTATCTCATCCTCGGCGACACTTTATATCGTCGGGGCATCAACACCATCCTTCGGCGATGTTTGACTCACGAGGAGGATGAACACATTTTGAATGAGTGTCACCTTGGCGCCTGTGGTGGTCACCTTTCAGGAATGGCCACAGCCCAAAAAATCCTACGTGCCGGCTATTTTTGGCCCTCGATTTTCAAATATTATATCGAGGCTTTCAAGAAATGCCCACCCTACCAAATATTTAACAAGAAGGCACGCACCCACCCTATGCCGCTGCACCCAATTATTGCCATTGGCCCCTTTGCCAAATGGGGCATTGATTTCATGCAGTGTAAGCCTACCTCAGCCAGGGGGCACGGTTACATCATCGTTGTCGTCGATTACTTCACCAAATGGGTTGAGGCTATGCCTACCTTCTTGAATGATGGCCATACTGTAGCTCTTTTCTTCTTCAACCACATCATAGCTCGTTTTGGTGTACCATGTGCCATTTTCACTGACCACGGTGCACACTTCAAAAACCAGATGATGAGCGAGTTACATGTCAAACTAGGTTTTCTCCATGAAAACTCGTCCCCTTACTACCCTCAAGTGAATGGACAAGTTGAAGCTATCAACAAAGTCCTAAAAACCATGATCCAACGCATGGTAGGGGAAAAAAAAACATCGTGGCATCTACAAATGTTCTCCGCTCTCTGGGGCTATCGCACCTCTGTGAAAACTTCAACTGGATTCACTCCCTTCCAGTTGGTCTATGGCATTGAAGCCGTCCTACTGATCGAGTGTGAGATTCCATCACTCAAACTGAAAGTAGAACTCCTTCCCCACACTTCCGCTGAAGAAGAACGATTTTTGTACCTGTCCAAACTGGACGAAATGCGTCGTGATGCTGCTCTAGCCAATGAGGCACACCAAAAATGAGTTAAAAGTCAATATGACAAATCCGTCCACCCTCGGACTTTCACGGAAGGAGACTTAGGCCTTACTTACGACCAAGCTCACAATAAATTGGGGACAGGAAAGTTAGAACCCATGTGGCACGGTCCCTACATCGTGAAGCGTGTCTTACATAAAGGTGCCTACGAATTAGTTGATCATGACGGAATCTCCCTAGAAGAGCCCCAAAACGGGCTTTACCTTAAGAGGTACTATGCCTAGATCACCTAGCGTATTGTACTTTGTACATTATTGTATTTAGTTTTGGTGTGTCCTTTTATTTCGCGTGCTCGAGTCTTTACCATTGCCACTCATGACTGTGCCTGTGTTTTCATGCGCAGATGACGTCTTCCTTTCCTATATTTTTTGGGTTCATGGATGGCGCTAGCCAACATACCCGGAACATTGCTTCAGCAGCTTGGATTATTTACCAATTTGACCAGGTGGTGAGTTCAGGAGGCATTTGTTTAGGACCAGCAACCAACAATATGGCAGAATATCATGCTGTCATTGGACTACTGACCCAAGCTTCCTCTCTAGGTATTTCTCACATCATTATTTACTTAGACTACCAACTGGTGGTTCGTCAACTCAACCATATCTACGCTATCCGTAGTCCTATCCTGCTACGCCTACACTTGCAAGTTCGTCATCTCGAATGAATGTTCGATTACATCGATTATAGACACATTCCGAGAGAACTTAATAGTGTTTCGGATTCATTAGCTAATTATATTATGGATCGATATCTGGCCCACATATAAGATTCAAGGAAAGCAAAACTGTACATTGCATGTAAATTAAAACACATCACAGACATCATCATGTACAAATCATTGGCATAATAAAAACTCAAAACTGTATATATATATATATATGGCATGACTGAAATGTTTGTTTTACATCAAAAAGTGTGTAAGAGAGAAAAATATTGGGCCCATCCACCCATATAACATCGCCTGACAAGGCATACAGAAAACATGATCACGGAGAGACTCTAATCTCCCTGAGCTACGTTGTGTTGTGAGTAACATTCTACTGCACGCACTACACACCTCAACAGAGAATTGATGTTCTCTGGCACCCCTACAGTGTGTCGATGTAGATGCAAAGGCACATCCCCCCTCCGCAGAGGAGGGATACCCATCGTAAGGCCTTGGAGGTTCCTCTCAACCTCCCGGAGGCCCACCACCGGTATTGTTGGGTCTGCTGCGACTGGGCACCTCCACGATGCCCTGGTACTAGTATATCCGTTGGGCACACTGCTCCCTTGTCTACATGTTGGAAACAAAACATCTGTTAAAACTCTCTTACATACCCAAAAAAAATACATTTACATCAAAAACAAAAAAAAAATTAGACAAGGTATGTCTTAGCCTCTTACCTTACTCGTCCCAATCTTCCCCCTCGGGCAAAATCAAGTCCATACTCCCACGGAAGTCTACATCGGCATACGGGAAGTCCTCGATTGAGAGGTACTGTCGCCTCAGCCAGGCAAAGAAATCACCAGTAAAGTGGAACTCTGACTCCGAAACTAGCCTCGGAGACAGACTAGTCCACCTCTCCATCCGAGGCTCATCCACTGGTTGTACTTACAGCACTATCTGAGGCTACATCTAAGGGATGCACTCTAGGAAAAACGAGACCAAAAACAAGCCATAGCCGAACTGCTTCTGACCAGTCCTACACCGTGAGATTTGTTCCTTCACATTCCGAAGGAATGCTGCAATCCAATTGAATAGTGTTGGCTCCAAACACTGAACACCATAGGCCACCTGTGATCTCGATGCCAAATGAGCACTAGTACTACCGGTCACACTTGTGATAGTGAATAGTATCGATCGGAGAGGCAGATCTAGTATATCCTTGATAGGGATCCTGCCCCCTACCAACCTTCCTCCCGGAACGCAGTGGCGTGCCAGATACACGTCCACCTGCTCAGGTAATGCCCTCTACCCAATAAAGGATATGGGGACCCCTCTTTTCGAGAGGCCGATCAAAAAGTACACATCTTCCAACTCGATGGTTAGGAGTTGTGTGCCGATACAGAATCCCTGTTCCACAACATCCCAAAGGCCAATCATGTGCTCAAGCAATAGAATCTCTCTCTTCATTTTTTGCAATTTGAAAAACTTGAGTAAGCCACAGGCCCGCAAAGCGGCCCGCATACGGGGACTCCGTAGAGCGGCTAAATCATCCATCTCATGTTCCCTCTCTTTCCATTCAATCATGATTGCCGAATACACCTACAAAACAAAAAATCAAGAATTTCATCATTCCCCACGTTTTCGTGATTTCGACGATTTTCAAAAGCATTTTAAAACATAAAATAAAGTGTCCATATCATCTAAAAGCAACCAATCATCCTTTTTAACCACCATGCCCTTTAATATTTGCCAAACAATGATTAAAACGTGTTAAAAATGCAAAACGACCTAGGGGGCTGCGTGGGCAACTGGGGGGAAGTTTTATGAGTTTATTTTGCTTAAAATGGTCGGTCTAATCGATTTCAAGGGTGTAGACATCCTAACAACCCTTCTCTAACACATTTTTGTAAAAGAATCCCCCTATTTTATTCATTTTTAAAAGGAGGCCGATTTGGTCCAAAGAGGGGCGACCTAGGGCTTTGTGTTTTAAATAAATAATGCCATGAAAATCAATTTGAAACCATGCAATTGAAAGAGCAAAGGATGAACACCTACCTGGTTTGAACGGTGAGCAAAATGATCAATTGTACCTCCGACAGCGAGAAAAACAAGATTTGCTTCAAATTGAGATTCTCCAACACTCCAAAAATCCTTGCAAATGAAATGGTAAATGAGTTTTTCAAATCAATTGTTATTTATTAAATTTTATTTTTTATAAGGTATGGTCATTTTGGGTTTCTCTAATGATGTAAATGGCTTCACTAAACTCTGGTTTGTAGTTTCTGGCATCGCAGGTTTCCTGGCAGTTCTGATGAATCATTCACCTTGTCGCATTTATGAGCATAGTCTTAGTTTGTTCTCGAGCTCGACAATATGAGAACGTAACCGGGTAAACTTTTATCTCTTTTTCGGACCCGTACAAATACGAACACACAAAAAAGGAACCCCCCTGGAGTCTCCCTTAAACCCTTTTCAGACTCTCTAAATATGAAAAGATTGTCGAGTGATCTTGCTTTCTTTCACACTCGTTAAAAGGTCAGAAAGAGCGTCTTTCGAGCGATAGTTTAACCCTTTTTCGGTCTCGTTGGACTACTGTACGAAAAAGGAACTGAGAGAGTTCTCTTTTAAAGTGTTTTTCCAAACTCTATAATCCCGAAAAACCTTCGAGTTTTCTGTCTTTGGACTCATTAAAGCACACATCGACAGACCCATATGGGACCGAACCCTTACTTCTTTCGGTTCGTTAAACAAAGGAAGAGGAACTTACCGAAGGTGAGTTATATGAAGCATGTGTTATCCTCCTCAAGCTCATTAAATCAAAAAGAGGTACTCATCTATCTGGATGGGGGAAAAATTGAAAGGAGCAAGCCAATCAGTCTCTTGAGAACATCATCCATCACTTCTTAGAGTCGCCCTTGAACAAGGCACTTTTTCATTTGAACATATCATAATCCGATGAACCTCTACACCGAGCCAATCCTCCGAGTTTCCTTTCACTCCTTTGGGTCACCAGTCATAAGTCACAATACCCACTGCATAGTTTTGGTCCATGTCATGTTTTGTTGTTGTGCCTCAGTGTTCAAGGGAAGTATCCACCTCGAGAGTCAGCCATCCCAAATATCTTGCCTCAAAACCTGTGTCTGTCCATTCGATCTACCGATTACATCTCCATGACCATTTCATGTCATTGATGGGGGATACATCAAGGCCCTCCCTCGACGATTCTATTCCTGTTGACCTCAACACATTATCTGGGAATTAGACTTAGAAACTAGTTAGTACTTTGGGACCTACATGCCTCAATGGCAGGCCTCCTCACATTCGAAAGTGGGTTTACATCATTGACCCCTGATCAAATGATTCCACGGATGCTCAACCTCAGTTCATCTATTCACATTCGCTGGAATGTACTAGGGTACCTTGGGAATCATCGACATTAATGGTGATCTCCCTCGCACTTGTTAACGGTTTACATCATTGATCGGTAATCAAGTGGTTTCTGCCATGTTCGCCGTCAAGACATCTATTCACGTGGTCAAATTCGTACCGTATTGGGATTGGTATGAAGACCCTGGGTTGAGCCATCACTTTGATATATGCTTTGCCCAAGTTGCGATGGATTTTCTTTTGAACAATGGCACATACACTGTTACATAGATCCACTTTGTATTGGTCGTGGCTATATCTTGTCATCTCATAGATCCACTGTGTATTCTTCGTGGCTATGATCAGTCCAAGTCATCAGAGTATAGATCCACATTGTATCTTTGGTGGCTATACCTCTTTTATCAATGCAATTATGGATCCGCAGTGTACTTTATGGCAGCCATATCCTACTAAGTCTTGATCACCCAAGCATAGGTATGCCTGCCTTGGGTTTTGAAATATGTCATGATATTTGTTGGATGTTTGTGTGCAGCCTCCGTCAGGTTCTCCGAGTCTATACCCTTTCTTGAGCATCTACAAAGTATTTCAGTTATCAATTGGCATCTTCTAACTTCATACTTTGGGGGGCATTCTGTTACATGTCAAAATTGCACAGCTGGACAAGTGTCGCATGTCCCTCTCAATCGTCATAAGTGTCGCATCTTCCCTACAACTTTCGCAAGTGTCGCAAGTTGGTCACTAGTGTTGAAAATCATGTTCAAACATATTTTCATGACGACGACACTAAGAAGGCACTTATAACATCTCACATGATTGATTTGAAGGAGGAGAACTGGTTTACTGAAGTCAAACAACTCTTAACACCTGAAAAGGGCTTTTAATCAAGAGTTTTGAGGGTGAACGCTCCCCTGAAATAGCCTTAGGAGCGTTGGCGCCCCCCTATAAGTCCTCAGGGAGTGTTATAACGCTTCCTCACCCCTCTGAAGGAGCACTTCCCACTTTTGAAGCGCTGGCGCTCCCCTTAAGCTTCTCTGGGAGCGTTCTAGCGCTTTGATGCCCCTTTTGAAGGAGTGCTCCCTAATCTGGGTCAGTTGTTAACCTGGTGAGGAGAATAAGGAAAAGAAGTTTCGAGATTAGGAGGCAGTTGTACTCGAATTCTTAGTTTCATCAAGAGATCCCTGATCTAAGGAGGAGGTTCCCAACTTGTTCTAAACATAACTCAAGAGGTTAAGCTCCTCTCAACCTATATAAGCAAGCTCTATGATGGTGGAAAGGGGGAAGAACTGAAGTTATGAAACTTATGATCTTGGAGGAAACTTACAGCCAGCCAAAGGCGAGTGATCAGTGAAGCTGTTGTTATCCAGATTGTGGAACTTTCAGGCAAGGGTTAGATGAAGGAGACTTGACGAAGTTGTCGCATTCGCATCTACGATTGTAAGTATTGTTGTCATTATTCTCACCAATATGATACGCTTGGCCTGTTTCTTTCTAGTTTGTGTCTAATGTCACATGAACTTATCACTAGTTGATAGATCTATTTTCAAGCTAACATCAATAGAGTAGGAAGCGGTCGTATCTTGTTTTGTCCACAGAACTCAACGAGGAGAAAAAGGATTGGAGCGCAACTCAGAGCGTGCAGGGACAAACATCGATAAAAAGGTACTTCTGTCATCTTTCCTTCTCATGTGTTAGTTTAAATAGATTTGAAAGGAAGTCAGTGTCCATGATAAGCACTTTTTTGTCTAGGGTTAAGGTCAAGCTCTAGAGGTGATCTACCTGTCCGCAGGGAGATTTTCCTACAACAACAAGACTGTAATTTTTATCAAGAGATCTTCCAGTAATACAAAGAGACATTTTCACAGGATTCTCGCATGTTATTCATTGGTGATGTTTTCTTTTCTATGTTGAATGTTCTTCTTACTTAGTTGTCATATTGTTTTCTAATCCAATCTTTTAAAAGTAACGCACGTTGCAGGATTTATCTTTGTATACCCTGTTTCAGACTTTGAAAGATGTTAATGTTTATCTTCTGATATTACAGTGAAGAAATTCTTAAATGCTTCTTTACTTTAATTGATAGTCTCATCTTTTTTTCTATTCATCACTTTACTGCTAAAGAATCCAATGAATGCATTATCTTTCTCCGTGAAAAGAATCTTTTGTTTCTGGTTTAGATTTCTATCTTTATAATACAGACCCCATAGCCCAATCGATGCATAAAGCCCTTTTTAGCCAACCTAACAAAAAGCAATAAACCTTTTCAATCTTATTTCATTTTATATAACTATCCTAATATATTAAAGTTAGAACATATCTAA
Source organism: Picea engelmannii (assembly GCA_009831015.1). Lineage (NCBI taxonomy): Eukaryota > Viridiplantae > Streptophyta > Pinopsida > Pinales > Pinaceae > Picea > Picea engelmannii. The sequence goes on along the minus strand of ML781919.1, from coordinate 252,384 downwards.
ATCATATAGAGAGATCCCTCTCTGAAACTGGTAGCGCTAGATCCCAATTTTGAAGTGGTTGGATAAAGTTACCTCTCGTAGATTTCTTCTTTCTTGACAACCACTGGGAATTTATAAAGCATTAACACGATGGTTTGTACATCACATACATCCTTAACATTTCTACTATCACTCTGTTCACCCTCTCTATTTTCCCATCAGACTCAGGATGATAAGTTGTGCTAAAGTTCAAATTTGTTTTGAATCCTTGGAACAACCCCTTCCAGAAATTTGAAGTAAATTTTGGGTCTCTATCAGACACATTCATCTTAGGAATTCCATGCAATCGTGCCACTTCCTTCATAAAAATATCAACAACATTCATTGCCTTATGAGTATTCTTTAATGGAATTAAATGGGCATCTTTCTTAAGCTTGTCCACAACCACCATGATTGAATCATGTTGCTTGCATGTTCTGGGCATTCCTGTGATGAAATCCATTGTCACTACTTCCCACTTCCACTTAGGAATGGGTAAAGGTTGCAGCAACCCTGTTGGGTATCTATGCTCATCTTTAACCTTCTTGCACTCAATACATCTGGCGATGTATTCAGCAATATCTTTCTTCATACCTAGCCAAAAATAATGGCTCTTGACTGCTGCCACAATTTTCTAATATCTACGGTGCCAAGCGTAAGGCACATTATGCATTTCTTTCAAAATCATAAGTTTCAAGTCATGGACATTAGGTACATAAATTGTTTTCTTGTACAAAAATATTCCATCGGTTTCCCATTTATAAATCTCCACTTTCTGTGGCATCTCATCTCGTTGTAGATTTGCTACCTGTTAGGGAGGTAGGGAGGTGGATCCGGTCTGAGGTTGTCTGATAACCCAAGCCGTTTGGGATGACCCACCCTGACGGTTTTAGCGGCTCCGTTATCCGATCTAAGTCCTAAGAAAACAAAAAGAAAACTACTCTAAATTAACTAATCTAACTAAAAACAACTATTAAAACAAACTAAAACAAATCTAACTATTCTATATACATTCTACTATCTAATACTTTGCTAACTCTAAGAAATCAAATATCTGACTACTAACAGAAATAAATCTTATTCACAAAATGTACAATATTAACAATTTACAGATTTGAATGAAAACCTGAAAAACTCATTTGCATTCGTTCCTAAGACAGTGAGAGCTATTGTTTTTTGATTTTATAATTTTATGAAAAGAAATAAAACAAAAACTAACTAAACTAAACAACTAATATACTAACTCTAACTACAAATCTAAACTACACATATATTTAACTAAACTACTTAAATTATACTAACAAATAAACAATTAAATACTAAAAAACAAACTGACCTGAAGTAACGCTCCAGGTTTGTCCTGTGTGTAATGATTGTCTTAGTTGATCTGAGGGAGGAAACCCGCACCGAATTATCCAGGAGCTTGTCGTAAACAATAAGCTGCAGTGCTCTTCAAATATTATTACAGGACAAACAAGACATAAAAATTACAACAATCTTATGATTTATAAATCTTCACAGTTAGATAAACCTGTATGCAAAGATCTATACGAAATGATTCAATTAACGAAGAAGAGAAATCTGTGATTCATTAACTGAAACAAAGTAATTGTTGTAATTTTTTAAAAATAATGAAAGAGATCATATATGGATAGCATATTAATCAAATCATATCATCCTGCAATAGATTATGATAGCTAAAGTAGTCTATAATCAACTGCAAACTGACATACATAAACTTGAAACAAAAATTTGATATATTGAAAGCGAAAGATGTAGCAAGACATCAATTCTTGTCTCAGTTTGTATTAGAAATCCATAGCCTGGTTCTCCCACAAGTGAGGATGCTCCTTATTACAAAAAATAATAAGTATTTAAAGACCTCCCATGGGGTAAAACATCCCTGTGGAAGTTATCAAAACTGTTTACAGAAAATCTAGGATGATATCCCAAGTCTGACTAAACTAGGAACCTAGAATAAAACTGTATCACACAAATATCTCCTAGACTGCCACAGCATGCCCAATGAAATTTGGATGTACCTGAAAGGGGTCAAAAAAGACAGGTTAAGAGGATATTTTGCTGATGAAATTGACAAAAATCTAATTCTAAAGACTAGCTACAGAATCTTGCGATTCTGTAGCTGGTCTAAATCAGACACAGAATCAACATTAAAATCAATTCAAATCTTAGAAAATACATTCAAACTATCAAAATATATTTGATTGCTAAAAGCCTCATTCAAACCGACACTTGTATGCAAATTAAACAAACTAAATCAAAATGAGAAACTAGATAGCTACACTCTGTTTAATTCGTTACAACCAATTCTGATAAACAACATCATATTGGATAATCGAACAGTAATGGAATCAATTTATGGACCAATTGAAATCAATACAAAAGGTTGCTTCAGCTATCCACGAGATCGCTTCAAATCCAAACCGAATTAACAGGATCATTTTCTCGAGTTGATCGCACTATATTAAACATAACAAACGATCCATGCTATTAGTGAATCAAATCAAAACTGGTGTGTAAATTATCACAAACGAAATCATAAAGAAATCAATCGATTGATAACAGGATCTGTAAGAGTTCTCCAATCGTTTGTTATTGCTAATTGGGGCAGACAAAATCGATTGCCATTCAATGAAATCATTACTTGAATTTATTTCAAAACGAACTATTAACCGAATTTTCTCATACGAATTCAACAGAGATATCATATGTTGATCTGAGTTAACAAACTCGTTTTGAAAATTAAAATCAATAGAGAAGCATCAAGTCTATTTTCAATACGAATCCAACTCATAAAAACAATCATGCTAACTCAAGATAAGAAACAATCCAATCAAAACAAGAGCGAATCGAACAGTTTAATTTTGACATAGTCGTTGTGAATCAAAACAGTTCCATGATTTCGACAAAGATATCTTTTGCATAGGATAAATGAGAATATCGTTTCCATACAAAATAGAGTCGTTCTTTCCAAATCGGAGTCAAATAGAGTTGTATTCCTGATTTAGAAGATTACATCACATAACATATTAAAAGATCATAACAACTAAAACTCACAAAATCGTTCCAAAATCACTAAATCAGCCGATATAATCCAACCATAACGAAATCATACCAAACCAAAACATGGTCGTGCTCTAATTTTAGCATAAAAATCTCCTGTACAGGTCAGATACAAACAAATCCAAGCGAAAGCAAACACCATTGATCACATTAGCTCACACCAACAGACAAACGAATCAAACCCAATGAAAACCAATCAATTGCTAAATTGGGCACAACCAAATCGTGTAACCAAATCATAACTTCATTTAATTTTAGAAAAATGAAAACAATGTACAGGATGAACAACATAACCGTTTTTGATATGGCTATAACATAGTCATTTCGAACAATAGACAGAGCTATTTGAAAACCAAACTCAATTCATTATATTAATCTAGCAATTCATAGAACGGAATTGATATCGAAATTCATACTTGGATGACGAGAAGACAAGTTGATCATGTCATTTTGGAATTCACGAAGGCTGTAGCCGATTTGACATTCCTAAATACGATGGAACCAGTGGTTTTCTGCTTCTTATCCTTTGCTTGAAGCTTGTCCCTTTCACTTGTCAATATTGCAACTTGGTTTTCCAATGATTTGATTTTCGACTGTAATAAGGGAACGTCGGTATAGTAGCATTCCAACCACACATTACATTGGTCACATGATGACTGCCTTTGCTTCGAAATAACAGTCGAGGGTTTGGTTAGATCACCGAGGGTTTCACTAGGAAGCTTAATCCCTGGGTAACTAGGATTGTTCCTTAGGCAAGGGGGTAAATTAGAAACAAAGTCAAGGGTGGCTCAGAGCACCGACCTTGGGAGTAAGGGTACTCACTAGCTAGGAAGCGCTCGACATCAGAGTCTGAGTCTTCACTGAGGACTACGGGATTTTGATCAATACTAGGTTTTGGTTTATTACTAGAAAGCCTTGATATAAGTCGAGCATTATTTTTACCTTTTCCGTCGACATTAGGGTTTCCCTTGACCTTTTTGCTCACAGGCTTTTTAACAGCCTCTGTCTTGTCTATTACGATGTCGGGTAGATCGATATCAGGGTCGACCGAGGGTTTGGGAGAGGGTAGTAGAACATGAAAAGGAACGGGTGGCTCGACCTTAGTTTCACTAACCACAGGCTTGTCAATTTGGACAGGATGTATATCAGCAAAACCATTTCGAGAGATAAAAGCTTGCCAACTATCACCGTGAAGATTTAAGTGGTGAACAACGATGAGTCTGATCAGGCCGTGGTGGAACAAGCTACTATCAGCATTCTCTCATTTACACCTCTTAGCCATTTTATAAAGACTACGCTGGAAATAAAATGACATGTTCAATGGGTACCCCATAAAATTCATTAACAGTCGAAGGTGATAAAGAAAAACCAGTCCATACCAACCCTCACAGGTCACGAATTGTTTAACCATTATCAAAAGATCATGCCACCTTGGTTTAAGCTTGGAAATCGGCATACCTCTATCACAAGATGTAACCTTTCGTGAGACGAACAATAGAGGCCATGGCACCTCCTCAACTTTAGAGTTTTTAAACCATCGCTGGCTCATGGATGCTAATCCAGTGGCAGAGCTGATGAAATATTCACTGATTTCAAGCTAAATGTCACCTACTTTGGCCCTACAGCCATCAAAATTCAAGACGAACTACTATGCAACAAACAAATTGAAACCCTCAAACCTCTATACAAATGTGAGACAACCATGATCTTGTAAATCTTTCCGAGCGTTATCGAATAGTAGCAAGGCTTGACTACCGTTCGGCTCAATTCGCACCACCAGTGCCATGGAGAAGAGCACCCAATGAGTGATGTGAACGAGCCAGGTTTTGAATCATAGCATACGCAGGAGATAAACGCTCACAGGCTTACCCGACGCTAGCAGAGGTGAAACAGGGATAAGGGAAGGCATTAATGACATCGTGCAAAGGTGGTGGAGCTATTTCTGTCCATGCAGAATAGTCATTACCAATGGTACAACCGTCGGCGCTTTCAACTATTCAAATCACAACACATATGTGTTACAACTATGCCACTTCAATCAATCAAACAAAACCTTTGGTAAGTGGATAAACCATGCGCGCAATCAAAAGTTATGCCATAGTTTTAAAAACAAACACACAAATCGAAACCAATACCAAGGGTTTGGCTATGTGACATGTGTTTTATAGAACGACTCATACCAAGAGTTTAACCAATGTGCCAATGCTTTTTCATATAATCAATATGCCAAGTGAATTGATCAAATAACATGTAAATCCAATCGCCAATGTATCACAAACTCAAACACTCATGAAACGAAATTACATAATCAATCAAAGAATGTCAAATGAGTACAGATCAAAATGTTTTTGCCAACTGCATAATGATAAGTAAAATGTAAACGCAATGGGCATATTGACAAGAAGAATAATGACAATTCAATAATGAGTTTAATGCGACTTCGAAAGACCAAGTTTTCACACTTACAATTGTGAAAACAAAAACAAAGGTAAGTGTGCGAATAGCGCAAAATAAAAGTGTCATTTATTTGAAAATTGCGACGAAAAATTAAGGTTTGCAAAACATTTGTTTAGGCAGCTTATAAGATAGTGGAAAAATGTGAATTGTTTGCCAACACTACCAAGTCCCTGTATTGCAAGTCTGTATTTGCAGCCTCCAAAACTCTACTTTTAATATCAGTTTGGTACATGCTAATGGTTGTAGCATGTAATTCATGCACTCTCCTACTGAGTGCATCAACCACTTTATTCTCCTTCCCTTTGATATGCTCTATATCAAAATCATACTCACAGAGAAAATCCAACCACCTACTCTGCCTAGCATTCAAGTTTGGTTGATCGAACAAATACTTCAGACCATTATGGTCTATCCTCGGTTCTAACTTCCTTCCCATGAGGTAATGCCTCCACTTCTTTAGAGCGTGTACTATGGCTTCCAACTCCAAATCATGAGTTGCATAGTTCCTTTCATACTATTTCAACTTTCTGGATTCATAACAGATTATGAATCCATTATGACTGAGGACTCCTCCCATTCCTTCTTTGCACGCATCAGTACACACCACAAAATATTCGTTTGGATCTGCAATCCTCAATATTGGAGCATTATTTAACAGTTGCTTCAATTGTTGAAAGATTTTCTCACAATTCTTTGTCCACTAAAACTTCTTCTCCTTCCTTTGCAAGGAAGTGATAGGGTGAGATATCCTCAAGAAACCTGCTATAAACCTTCCTTAATAACCAACTGGACCCATGAAGGATATGACTTATTCAACATTCTTTGGCGCTAACCATTCTCTAATGGACTCAATCTTCTCAGGATCCACAACTATCCCATCCTTGGAAATAATATTCCCCAGGTAATGGATTTGTTTCTAATGCAACGAGCATTTTCTCAACTTGGCATACAACTGGTGCTCTCTTATCACCTGCAACACCATTGCCAGATGCTACTCATGTTCTTCCTCTAACTTGGATTACACCAGGATGTCATCCAGGAAGACTATGACAAAATTTTCTAGATAGTCCCTGAATACACCATTCATCAAACACATAAAAATAGTGGGTGCATTTGACAACCCAAAGGGAACCACTGTGAACTCGTAATGACCATACCTTGTTCTAAAGGTGGTCTTGATCATGTCTTCATCCTTTATTCGTACCTGGTGATATCCCGCCCTGAGGTCTATTTTTGAAAATATCTTCGCATCCTTCAACTGATCGAAGAGGACTGGGGCACCCCAAGGTGACACACTTGGGCGTATATACCCCTTCTTCAAAATCTCTTCAAGTTGCATTTGCAGTTCTTTCAGCTCCAGCATACTCATTCTATAAGGATATTTTGACACTGGAGCTGCTCCAGGCATCAAATTTACACAGAAGTCAATGTGTTTTTTTGGAGGTAGTACGAGTACCTCCTAAAATACATCTTCAAACTCCTTTAGTGCCACATGATCTCCAATACTTGACACCTTATCCTTAGGTGTTTCCTCCACATGGGATACAAATAATTGACAGCCTTTCCTGTAGCACTTATTTAGTTGCATTGCTAGGATTTATCTGATAGTAACAACTCTAGGAATTCCTTGGATTGTTCTCTGATTCCATTCCTCATCCAGGAAAGTGAATGCCTTGTTACGATAGTCCAAGATGGCATGGTGTTGGTCCAACTAGTCCATCCCAATCAAACATTCATAAGACCCTAAAGACAAAATATTCAATTCATCCTTTGTGCTCATTCCCTTCATATCCATTGGACAAGACTTAACTAACTTAGTGACTTTTCTCTTGGTTCCTATAGCCAGCTGCACTAACCAAAAATTTTCATGTTTTCTTCTTGAAAAATGTAAACTTTCCACCACTCTAGGATCTATATAATTATGGCTATCCCCTGAATCAATTAAAATAGTAAATGGTTGGTTGTTAATCATACCTTATACTTTAATCATGTGCGATTGAAATTCATCTTGCTTGTTGTCCAGGGCTGCATAGATCCTTGGCATTATACTGCCCATGTCCTCCACTGTTTCAACTTGCTGAACATTATGGACAACTCTCACTGTTAAATTTTTGTGGGGACAATCTATGTACTTATGGTTTCCCTAACAACCCAAACACTGAATGGGCATCTGTCTTGGCCTTTGTTCCCCTACGTCGGCCATTCTTGGCTCTCTAAACGATGGTTGTCCTTGAGGACTATTTCTGAAAAAGGGAGGTTTGTTTCCCTTCTGCCTCTGCTCTTTCTTAAACTTCTTCTGGTCATCCCAAGCCTTCCATAAGGTAGGCTTTTCTCTTCATTGTTCATATAAGCATTTCACTCTTCTTATCATTTCTTCCATGGTGTTAGGGTCACCATACTAGATCTTGTCCCCAATGAAAAGGTGGCAGTCCACTCAAATACCTTTGAATCTTGATAGTCTCTTCTTTTATGAACGGAACATATTTCAACAATTCCAAAAACCTATGTTCATATTCATCAATGCTCATGATGCCAAGCTATAGTTCAAAGAACTCTTTCATATTTCTATCATAGCATCTCTTATTCAAATACTTCTTCTCGAAATATCTCTTGAATTCCTTCCAAGTGATATCTTTTTCTCTAATGTGTTGTACCTGCACAAGTTGATCCCACCACATGGATGCCTTTCCCTTCAGTTGATACATCGCAATTCTTCCTTCAGCGTGAGAGGAATAATTTTGTAGTTGGAAGTATTTCCTCATACCAATCAACCATGTTTTTGCATCTTCCTCCTTCGTATGCTCTCCATCAAATGTAGGAGGATTAATCTTGTTCATCTCTCCCTTCAATTCATCCATTCTAGATCTCTTGGGCTTTCTGGTAGGAGATGGGATTTAACTATTGTGTGCCCTTTTCTTGAAGCAACCTTGGGAGTGATGATGGTGTCTACCCGCGCTCCTTGACCTTATTCCCTTAGAATTCTAGTGACTCCCTGTTCTTCTCGAGTCGCTCTCCTTCTCCAACTTCTTTCCTATTCTCTCCAAACTCTTTAACATCTTTATGTTAAATTCGCCTTGTTTTTCCTAAGCTATTCTGAGCTTTTTGTTATCTTCTCGGAGAGTTTGGGCATCTTTTTGCAATCCTTCGATGATCTTCCTCATGTTTCTTCCCTTATCTATATCCTATCCATGGTCATTGGAGTTCGATCCTTCAACTCACAAGTGAACATCCATTCCTTTTGCTTCGTCCTCGGAACTGGAAGCATTTCGTGCCCTTTCCATTTATTTTGCACTCGATGGTAATTCTATTAGGTTCTAGTACTTGTTGAACTTCTGCAACCACAATGTGTAGAAAACCAGAATTTGTCAGGCCATTGTTCTTTACCAAATTCCACAACATTCATAAACACTTGATTCGAGAAAATGTTCAGTTTCCATGAATTTTTCGAGCTCTGCTTGGCTCTGTAGTCCACTCGGGCCTTATCCTTTTCTCTTAGTTTCCCAACCCACGCAACCATGGGTCATGACCAGGTGCTAGATCTCAAGGTTCTCTAATCGGGACTTTGGGGTTTCAGGTTTCAGGGTTTCATACTTGGAGGCCTCCACACTCGCTTCCCTCTCCAACTCCTGACTTCCAAACTTCCGACCTTTCTAGCCTCTGGGCCCACAACACAGCTGTCAACAAACATGGTGGTGACACGTGGTGTACTTAAGAAGGTTCACATTACCTCTGGTGACGCCATGTAGCCCCACTACATCTACTTTTCCTTTGGGGCCCACTGGCACGTGGCACACATCCCATGTGTCCACATCCATCCAAGTGACATCAACCCAATCCACTACTTCAGCTCTTCAGGATTTTCTGATTTTGGGCCTCGAGAGTTTGTTCATCAGCACATCCCACTTCTACCGACAGTCGAACTCCTGAAATTACTCTATGTTCTTTTGTTCAATACAACAGTCGAGATCTTTTCTCCAGATCTACGGTGTAGATCTCCCTCGAGACTTCAGGGTTTCGGGTTTTGAGATTTTGTGCAACAACACATCCCATTCTCCCAAAAACCGAACTCCCGAAATGTCATTATTCCTCCTGGAGAATTAACGGTCCAAATCTCTCCAGATATGATCTCTTCTACGCGTTCTCCTAAGTGTCTGGATGTGGATTTGACAGTCTAGATCTTTTCCTCTACAACTGATCTACGACTGCATTTTTATTCTACCGCTACTCCTCCTGAGCTTTGTAACACGACCAAGTATCCCGTTGGCACTCAAAAACATTCTAAGGTTCGAAATTAGTCCTCTAGACTCAATTTCCTCTCAAAACCTTGGGTCCAAAGACCACTTATCTGGCCCATCCAGGCTCAACGTTGAAACTTTGGGCTCTAATACCAATTTGTAACATCCCCAACCACCAACAGGCTAGGCATTTCTACCAACACTTCCTTAACTTAGCCTTTTTAGCTCTGACACCATATTTATATAGGATGCAATTAAATGAAGTTAAATGGCTTAACAGAGTAAACATATAATTACTTCTAACATATAGAATTATTGAAATCAATAGTAAATTTCATTGCAACGGAATACATGATAATATCGCAAGCATCAAAGACATGCATTTTAATTGAAATTATACGCATGCATATACTTATCCTTGAAACTGTAGTAACTCCACCAACTACGTGCAGACCTTCCACAAACCTCCCATCCTTAGACCTCACTGCTCATCACGCTCAACAGTGGGTCACCCCCGAGTTGAGACTAAGATCCACCCAAGGCAAGGGAATCCTAGGCTAGGATGAGGTTACAGGAAAACTACACAAAGCAATCTGAAGGATTCTCTCCAGGAGCCTTCTTACGTCCACTACTCATGGAATCTCATTCCCCACATTCATGTTCCGCCCGGGAGTATACACCTTCACAAGAACAGTCCAGCGATGCTTCACCTCCCTCTCTAGGCCTCAGCAACAGGTCAGATCAGGAATTCTTAGAGCTTTGTAGTTGGTGTTGGACTCTCTCTGGGAGAAAACCACTTCCTAGCAGACTCTCTCACCTAGAGAGAGTTTCTCACAGGCCTGACAACCTGCCTCTTCTACCACGGGCCTGACAACCCGATTCTTCCACCAGTTTCCAATTTGATTCCTGCAAGTTCAGGATAACAACAACAACAATAGTCTTTGGTTAACTCACAGGTGATAGCAGTAACAGGAAAATGGCGTGTGGAACCCGGAAACGACAATAGGCCACTCAGACACAACATGGTTCAGGCAAGACTGGTTTGCAGGGTGCGTGACAAGCAATTCAGGCAGAGGCCAAACACAAACTCTACATTTCAGGTAGAGGGTGTATTGGATTCTCAAGAAAAAATCCCAGGCTTCGTGTTTCAGAGTTGTGTGAGTCTTACAAAACTCAGACGAAAAATCATCGTTTTAGACAGTCAACAACAGAATGGAGGACGAGCCCCGAACTCAGCTGACGCTTCAACTTTTAACCGCATGCGCCCAGGTTGACACTTGTCTCCCTGGAGTTGCATGTGTCCCCTTTTGCACACTTGGAGCTGCATGCACTGCCCCTTCCAGAAATTAGGATAAAAACATACATTACACATAGATTTTGGAATAATAATAAATTATTATTTCCAAGGACTTAAGCCCCTAATATTAGCCCCTAGGCTCAATAGTTAACCTTTCATTCCAACCTTTCAATCCCTTTTCCCTTACCCACCTTGTGGAAGCTTAGTCCCCCGTCACTCTTTCTTCGTGGTCGGTTTGTACACAGCGTTGTTTATAATTTTATTAATGTTCTACATAATTACATATACAAAAATAGGCTCGTGGCCTTAACACTTAGGCTCTCCGGCCTAATAAACACAGAAGCCCACCAACTTATCAATACTCAGCTCATCAGCCTACAAAATATGATTACAGTTCATAAACATGATTACAATTCATATTATAACTGGGGCACTGCCAGGAGATATTACAGCCCCAGACATCCTTATCTAATTATTTTGGATGGTTCCTCTCTCTCTTTAGGGAAGGCAAATCCATTTTATTAGCTTATGATTTTTACTCCAGCTCTCGATACCACTTTCAGTTTCTACTGCTACTAACATTGAACTTTCAACACTCTTCTATGTTTTTTGTTTCTTTACGTGACCATAAAGCCACATATGATGGCTTCTATGTAGTATGTATCACATTTTTATGTTATTTGCACCGTTCTTCATGCAAAATGTTTCATACCCATACTTATGGGCTTGCTTTTTTGTACTTTGCAAGAGATTGTGTGTTATAAACAACTCTCAACACTCTTTGAACCTTTTGTTCCCACATATTTATCTACATAATGTAAATTTTATCCTATATTGAAATAAATTTTACACATTTTTTCTTAAAAAAAAACAAAAATCATAGACTTATGAAGGCCATGTTCACATCCCTTTCTTTTATAAAATACATATACAATCTTTTTTTATTTATAAAAATAGAAACATTTCAATAAAAAAATAAATGCTAAAATAACAGTTAACTAATGTAAAATTAGATGGAGCTAATTTAAAAAAAAAAAAAAATCCAACAACATTATAAAATATAATTGCCTCTTGAACATACAGTAACAATACAACTAGTAGAAAACCATAAATAGTTATAATATATAGTCTGCAGACATGCAAAACCATATATACACACATTACCATTCATAAATTAAACCAAGTAATACCAATGTAGTTACTAGAGAACCAAAAATAATTATAAATGGGAGTACCATAAATAGTTATAAATTCTAGTTTTTTGACACAAAAAAAGTACGCACATTACCACTCATATGTTGAGCCTCGCATTAGGAGTGATGTTGTCTTGTCCTTTTATGTGAACTCATATCCATCATGTTCGACTTTATATTTTAAATTGACACTATCAATATTAGTGAAAAGAATTAAAACAAATAGATTTACCAGCAATAAACACAACAATATTATAACTATCAAATTATTATTTAATTGTAAAAAAGGTAAATATTCATAAAATTTAGCACTATAGAACACGACATTAAGTGTAGACATTGACATTAATAACCTAAGCCAAATGACTTACATCATACACTTTATTAAACATTGGACATTGATAACCTTTATCCAAATGACTAATGACATTGATAACCTTTATCCAAATGACTAATGACATTGATAACCTTTATACAAAACCATAAATAATTATAAAGTCTAGTTTTATTAGACATAAAACAATAATTACACACATTACCATCCATAAGTCAAACCACTCACGTGTTGAGCCTCACATTAGGACTCGTGTTGCCTTATCCTTTTATGCGATACCCTATTCATCATTGTTAGAATTTATATTTTGAATTTATACTATCAATATTACTAAAGAGAACTAAAACAAATAGATTTACTACTGCGAAACACAATATTAGTCAACATAACTAAAACAAATAGATTTACTATTGAGAAATGTTGGACACACCGATAACATTGAAAGGAGGTGAATCAGTGTGAAGCTCTTTTTAAAAATTCTTACAAAATTTTAGTTAGTCATCACCATTTACAACATCATTATTTATTACTTTTATTCACGCTTAGTTGCTTCCTTGTAAACATATTTTAATGATATATATTAAGAATAAAGGATTATTCACCATACAATAAAGAACACAATGAACATCAGATATATGTATAAGTTTATTTTGTATTACGGTCTACAATCCTTGGGGTTTATCAACACCAATTGAAATGAGCACAGACTCAAAGAGAGCACCAACTCTCAATGCAAGACCCAACCTGTAGATCTCAACACCAACTTAGAAAAGGAATCCAATCCTCAAGTACAAGAACCATCTTGTAAACAGATAGCAATATGTCAAAATGTACCAATACTCTATACCAAGACAAGTGCATCAACTATGCACAACACAACCTATCACCTCAACCTGTCTCATCAATCTCATCATCCAAATCTGATCTACTCACAAAGATCAATCACCAAGTCAACTCTCAACCTTATGCAAAATATCACCAAGTAAACCAATAAGATACCTCTAGCAATAATATCACCAAGTAAACCAACAAGATAGCTCTAGCAATAATATCACCAAGTTAACGAATAAGATATCTCTAGGGATACACCATACTCTCCATAAACCAAATAACATAAGCCCTTACACAAGACCATGTGCCAAACCTCACTGTTATGTAGCCTCAAGCATGTATCGTGTCATGACCAAATGTAACCATCAAAACATGAATATAAACATACATATAACTTTGTAACAGACCTGGTGTATGTGATCACGGGCCTGCAAACATTCCTTAACTTCAACAATAAGAGACTAGCATTTTCATCAAACTTTATTTTAGTCTCACATGACTAACTTTGGATTAGTCAAAAACCCTAAATTGCAACAAGAATAGATTTGTACCTTTAATACATTTAAAGGTCTGAAAATTATACACAATATTCTTCATTGTCTTATCTACAAATCCTCTAGGTTTCACTACTTGGAACCTCCCATAAAATGATTTATAGCAGTCACCATCTTCTCCTACAAAATATCCAAACTTTGTTGGCAGTCGTTATTCCACTGATACTTGATGTCCTTCTTCAACAATTTCTCCATTGGCGTAGTAATATTTACATATCTCCTTACGAAATTTCTGTAATACCATGTATGACCAAGCGTAGATTTTAACTAGTGCACTGACTTTGGTGGTGGTAAGTTAACTATGACATCAATTTAGTAGGATCAACCAACAGACCTTGTTTACACACCAAATGCCATGACAAAATGCCAAAAGGTGTGTTGAAAATGCATTTCTTAATATTCAATGAGATCTGGCATTGCCTACACCTGTCCAACATCATCCTTAATACGTCAACATGATCTTTTAATAAACTAAATATTGTCCAGACATCCAAGTAAACTTCTAAAAACTTATGAATAAAGTCATTAAAGGTAGCCACTACTACCCTTGAAAAAATTACAAGTCCATTCTTCAGTACAAATGGCATAATTGTATACTGAAATGATCCCCACTCTGTAGAAAATGTTGTCTTATGTCTATCTTCTAGTGCAATCCTAATCTGGTGATATCCTAAAAACCCATCTATAAATGGATAGGCTTATTTTTCTCTTACATTCTCCAATACTTTGTTTGTAAATGGGGTAGAGAAAGGATCATGCAAGAAAACATCGTCCAGTTTCCTCAAGTCCACACATATCTAATTCCCCCCTACTTCTTTTGTTGCACTACCATGGGACTAATCCATTCTGATTCTTCCACGAGTTCTTTGACACCAGCTTCTAACATCTTGTCAATTTATGCCTTCACTTTCTCCTTGTATATTGGATTCATCCTGTAAGGTATTTGTCTTATAGGTCTAGCATCTGGTTTAAAAGGGATCTTCATCTCTCCAAGTTCTCCTTCTAGCCCCTTCATCTTTGAAAATTTCACTGGGAACAAGTCACTATATTCCTGCAGTAACTTTGTGTTTCTTTCTATTGTTTGATTATCCCAATAATCTCCAATGCTTGCAATCTTTGGGTTTTCTATAGTTCCAATATTTACCTTTATGATCTTCAATGGTGCAGCATAATATTCTGACTCTAGCTTGGTACCTTCTACTTCCCTTTCACCTCCAATTTCTAGGATTTGGATATTGCGCGAGATTTCTTCTACAACATGATAACAGTGTAGCAATTGTCTAACTATCTATCTAGTCTGATTCTGATATGTTGGGATTATTTCAAATTATGGTTCTTCAAATATCCTATCTCTTATCACCTTCAATGTTGTATCTATGTTTGAACTCTCATGTTCAAAGGAAAATGTAATGTTGCATTTCTTCCCAATTGGTAGTTTCCCTGCATTGTTCATGCTCTATGTACCAGTTCCTTTGAATGCCTTCTAATGTGTGAATGAAATGGTGTGGCCATTCTTCTAGTGGTACTAATATCCATTGAACCTTTCACATATCTAAATGTTTTTTGGGTTGTCCAAATCTGTCATATTTCTCCAAAACTCCGCTCTCCTTCCCTGTGCCAAATCTAATGCACAGTAACCTTTTACACTAAAACCAATTATTAATCTTCCTTTTGTGTTCCCCACCATCTTGCAGGTGTAGCTTTTAAAGCAATATCTAATGTTGGTAATATATGTTTTTACAAAACTTCTACTTCAAACTTCATTAGAAATTATTCTAAGTCATTCTAACCATAAAACATAGGAGATTCCCTTACCTCGGTACCATCCCATCTCAGCACACACATCATTCTGGTGCATCTCATGGTAGATAACTCATGCAACCATTGTTTCAGGTTTTCTAGTCCTGTGTCAGAGTCTGAGACACAAGAACTAATACTCCTCCAAATCAACATTCCATTTGCAGTTGGGTTGATGTAATCCTCCTCGTGCACAGTAGTTCTATACAACTCATTTACATCTTCTATAATAATATTTTATGTCACAGGTTCCACATACCTTCCTCCTTCTGAGGGATCCAAAGGCACAATAAATATGTACTCCCCTAATTCAAAGATCATATTCCTTGTCTTCAAGTTGATAATATCATGGTTATCAAAATCCCAATCCAGACCCAACAATGATGGATATGGTGAAGTATTGTCTACTATGTCAATGACTTCAAAGTCTACCATGGTGCATACACCATCTAGATATACTAGTATTCCCTTCAATATTCCAATTGGAAACACTCAATGTTGATTTTCTAGCTTCAACTGAATAGGTGAATACCCCAATTAAGGTACTCACATAGCTTCCCATGTCTTCTTTGGAAAAACATTGACTTCAAACCCTAAGTCTAGTATGATATCCCCCATATTAAAATCTCCAATGTTTGCATTCAACTTGAATTCCATACTTTTTTTTCTCTTATTCCATACTTGATTCACTATCTTTACCCCTTCTTCCCCGGGATTACACTTTTCTAACAGATTCTGTAATATTTGTAAAGAGTTTCTATCATTCAACAACTTCACACAAGACCCCAAAAAGTTTCTTAAGTTACTTACTTTCTTTGAAGGCTTCTCTTTGCTAGTCTGATCAAATAAGGGAAGCATGTCATACACTAGTACCTCATCTCCTGTCTTTGTTCCTGAAGTGGAAAAAATGTTCTCCTTTGAAATCTCATGTCTATATTCTTTGAAAGTCTCCTTCTCTTTGCGCGCATCAATTTTTTGTTCAGGCACTATATTCTTCCTGACCCAATGGTACTAATCCTAATCCTTCTTTGTTGCATCTTCTCCTATCTTATCTCCACCTCTAGTAACTATATGGATGTTCTTTCCATATTATTCTTTGTTTTCCACAACAATCCATTTCATATTTTGATTATTTTGGTTCCTCTTATCTTGTACCTTTTTCAATAGTGTCATACAATTGTTTGTTTCATGGTCTATTGCACTCCAATACATACATGTTGTAGGTGGTTGTGCATAATCTCTAGCATAGTGTCCAGGTTTCTGACAGTTATGAAATACTATTGGTAATCTTCCATATCCAAATCATTTTCCTCCACGACCTCCTCCTCTGAAGCCTCATATGTGTCCTTGGTGATCTCCATGTTGTGTATTATACCGAGGTCCTTGATTATACTTTGGTTGTGCATTATTATACTGAGGTTGCACATTATTTTATTGCGGTGGAATTACACACTGTTGTGCGTTGATATATTTTGGTTTCCCTTGAAATTGTTGTGTTTTATTATACTATGGTTGTTGTACAGGTTGTTCTGTCATTTGCTCACTAGTTTGTACCCTATATGTATCTAAAATCCTCTCTTTCATCGTATCCAAAGTTCTACTGTCCTTCTCTTCATGCCCTACTGATTTGCAAAAGTTACAAAATGTAGTCTTTGGCATTGTCTGATACTTATGCATCATGGGACAATGATAAGGATCATGTCCATGTGTCTTACATATCTCACACTAGGTTCCTCCTGAAGATAAAGGGTTTGGCATATCCACTCCTATATACTACGCAAATAATGGACACTCATTCTTGTGATGTCCTTCAGTTTTACATAATGTGCACCATAAATCTTCCTTCTTATCCTTACCTTTATTCTGATTCAACTAAAATGTAATATTATTCATATCTTCCCTCAGCTCTTCCACAATTGGATCAATATGCTTGTATTGATTTTCCTCTAACTGCAATGTTGCCTACAGATCCTGTTGTTGTGTAGGTTTTCATGTCATGTGTTCACTAGTTTGTACCCTATATGTATCTGAAATCCTCTCTTTCATCATCTCCAAAGTTCTACAGTCCTTGTGTTCATGCCCTACTGATTTTCAAAAGTTACAAAATGTATTCTTTGGCACTGTATGATACTTATGCATCATGGGACAATTATAAGGATCATGTCCATGTGTCTTACATATCTCACACTCTAGGGTCCTCCTGAAGATAAAGGGTTTGACATATCCACTCCTATATACTACGCAAATAATGGACACTCATTCTTGTGATGCCCTTCAGTTTTACATAATGTGCACCATAAATATTCCCTCTTCTCCTTACCTTTATTATGATTCAACTAAAATGTAAGATTCTTCATATCTTCCCTCATCTCTTCCACGACTAGATCGATATGCTTGTATTGATTTTCTTCTAAATGCAATGTTTCTTACAGAGCCTCAACCCGACTCTAGAATTTATATTGTCTCAAGGTATAATTGAAGTGTGGAAACAAATAATTAACAAACAAATGTCTATGTTACATGTCAGTAATAGGGAACTTCAACTTACCTTTTAGTCTTTTGAACTTCTGATCAACTTGTTGGAAATACTAGAACAACTGAGAGGGGGGGTGAATCAGTTGTATGTGAGCTTAAAAATTTTTAAGTCTGTTAAGAATTATTAATCTTTCTTCATGTGGTCATCAACAACATACATCATATGGACAGTAAAAGTAAAGACCATAAGACACACATAAAGTACACACAGAGACAGATTTTCACGAGGAAACCCATAAAGGGAGAAAACCTCTTCTTCTTCGAAATGATAGGCCGTCTTTTTCAGTTATGTACATCATTTACAATTGAGCACCAACTCAATGTGAGGCTGCTACCTCTATTTTACAAGCTGCAACTTGTTTGAGAGCTCCAACTCTCTGGTTTCTCTAGCACCCACTAGAAGGAAGCACCAACTCCTTGAATGTTCCAGCACCAAATGGACGGAAGAATCAACTTCCAGTTACATAGGCTCCAACCTGTATAATAGAGAACACTTGTTCTCCCTAGCACCACCCTGCCACCCTGGTTTCTCTGGCTGCAACCAGATGAAAGCTACAACTTCCTGTGTTCAAGCACCCACTTGAACTTATGAGGACAACAGTCCTCCAGAGAACCTCCCTACCTCCCTAACATATCAAATAATGAATACACAGACAACTACACAGATAAATTAGTTCTTACCAGTCTTTTTATGTTCTATAAGTCTGATCTTCTTCAAACTATTTTGCAATTCTCCTCTTCCTCTGTCTATTCAGCAGGTCTGCTCTACATCAACTTTTTCTGTCATTCTGCGTTGCTTCAACTTACTTTGTTATTCTTCTCTGCGTTTTATCTCACTCTGCACATATGCTCAATTTCATATTGTGCATACTCTGCTTTTTCCTTTCTTATAGTTTCATACTTTTTCCTTCAGAACAGCCAACTTCACACAATTTGTCTCATCTTCTTTTATACATACCTTTCTGACGGTTCCACTTCACCTTCCATTCGGAAAACCCAAGACACATGTCTTTGCAACTGAAATGATAACTAATTCGTAATCAAGAATCTGTTTTGTTTAGCTGAATCGTAACTGATGAGTTACCTGTGTGTGAAGAAACAGTAACCCTTATATCTCATTCAAGTCTTATCCGCATCGTAGGAAGACTTTTATAAATCTTGCCTTTAAATTGGGTTTCAGCATTCCTCATGTTCAATGTTCTTTTCACTTATAAATCTCGATACAAAAAATTCCATAAATCAGTCCAATCAACGATCCATATGCGATCTTGACTTGATGGCTATGATTGTGTCATGATATCACATATCGTGATTTCGACATTTCTGTTGCATTGTGTTCTTGTCTCCTTGATATCGCGATTCGCGAAACTCCGATGTGGATTTTATTCTTGACTCCTTCTCTTCTCGTGACCAAGAGTTGTGACCAAGGATTTATGTGAAAGGCGCTTTCACGATTTCACATATCGCGAAATCGTAATTCCTTATGTTCAATGTTCTTGTCACCTTCAAATTTCGATCGGCGAAATTCCATAATAAAATGAGATCAATGATCCATATTATATCTAGATCTGACAGTTCAGATTCAATCGCTATTTCGCATATCGCGAAATCAGCTTTATGTTCTTTGCCTTTCAAATTCCCAATTCGCGAAACTCCGAGAGAAATTAAATCAACGGTCCAAATCTCATTCTTGATTCAATGGTTGTGATTGAATCACGATATCGCATATCGTGAAATCAGGGTTTTTGATGTCATGTGACTTTGTCATTTCAAAGTCCCGATCCCCGATTCTCCATGAAGAAAATTAATGGTCCAGATCACTTCTAACGTTAATGGCTGCGATTACATCGTGAAATCGCATATTGCGATTTCAGGGTTCTCATTGTCATTGTTCACAAGACTCGTGAAACTCCGATTCCCGATTATCTAATGAAGCCTCCTGTCAAGCTTCTTCCGGTGGCGCCTGATCGCTACCATGCGTCCTTCCAAATGGACGGTCCTGATTATGTTGGGATTTCGAGACTTTCAATGTCCCAGTTCTCACAACCTTGAGAATTCCGATCTCCCGATGGCTTATCTCCCTCACAGCTTCTACAAATATGACGATTGTCGGCCTTTCAGAAAACTTGAATGGGATCCAACGATCACTGACTCTTTTCCTCCCGATTATTGTTGCGCTGCTATTCATTACTGTTATACTCAAACCATCACTAAAACCTCAACTGTACTTGCCATCAATGACAAGTATACGCTGAATCGTTGTCTGTTAACTGAATTTGCCAACAATATCCCCCTTTGGCATTGATGGCAACACTTGCATTCAGACTCACCTCTGCATTCGGCCATTTAGGCTTGACTCTGTTCCCGAAACATTTCGAACTCGACTCGACTCCTTTCTCCCCCTTTGACATCAATGTCAAAGAAGAAACATTCTTCCACTGATCTTGTTGTAGAACATACTCCCCCTGTCGTCTATAAACATCTAGAAAAGACACCAGATATTCAATAAATACTCCCCCTGACTAGGTGAACATTTTAAACACAAGAAATCATAACCCCCAACTTTTGACGAAGATATCCAAAAGGGGTCGTTGCTAATGGTTTGGTAAAAATATCAGCAATCTGTTCTTTGGAAGGAATATAATTCAGCTGAACAATTATGTTTGTAACTTCTTCTCGGAGAAAATGATACTTGATTGGAATATTCTTAGTCTTGGAATGAAGAACAGGATTCTTGGAGACACTAATGGCACTTGTGTTATCACAATGAATTGTAATAGGATCAGTGTAAGTTACCTTCAAATCTGCAAGAGTTTGTATCATCCATAAGATTTGTGTGCAACAAGTAGCAGCAGCAATGTATTCTGCCTCTGTAGTGGATAATGAAATAGATCCTTGCTTCTTACTAAGCCATGCAACTAATGAGTCACCCAAAAAGAATGCTCCTCCACTGGTGTTTTTTCTCTCATTGACACAGTTTTCCCAGTCTGCATCTGAATAAGTAGTTAACTGGAAATTCTGATTTCTAGGATACCACAATCCATAAGTCATTGTTCCCTTCAAATATTTAAATATTCTCTTGACAGCTGCCAAGTGAATTTGTTTAGGAGCAGACTGAAAATGACCTACCATTCCAATAGCTTGCATTATATCAGGACGAGATGTTGTGATGTACAGAAGACTGCCTATCATTGAACGATATGTCCTTTGATCAACATCAGGTGAGATATCCTCTTTTCTCAACTTGCAACCAACCACCATAGGTGTGCTGACTGTAGAGGAATATTCCATCTGAAATTTCTTCAATATCTCTTTCAAATATTTTTCTTGAAAAATAAAAATTCCTGCAGAGCTTTGTTTTACTTGTAACCCAAGAAAATATGACAGTTCCCTTATCATGGACATTTCAAATTCTGTTTGCATAGAATTAGCAAACCATTGGACAAATGATTCATTAGTACAGCCAAAAATAATATCATCTACATAAACCAAAACAACTAGTAAATCATCACCTTCAGACTTAATGTAAAGGTTACTGTCAACAGTACCTTTCTTGAACCCTTTTTCTTGTAGAAATTTGTC
>ML781919.1:194587-218392 GCA_009831015.1 Picea engelmannii | reverse complement strand
AATGAGGTGCATTCATGGCTTTTTATAGCATTGCATTGGGTTATTGTGTAACTCCTTTGTAGTGTGAAAAGAGGCTCTTTAGGGCATTATTAGGTCTTTGACCAGCCCACCATTCAGATTCAGCTCAAATTTGAGGGTCAAATTGGCTTGGGAACTGATCCATAAGTGGTTGGGAGGCCGACCACTTTAATAAATGCACCGTTTAGCAGGTGCACGACTTTTTGCACTAACAGTCGTGCATCGTGCGCGTATGCGGGCAAGCTACGTTCTTGTTCCGCGCATGTGCGCGCGCGCCCAACTTCTGTAAAGAACTTTTCAATTTTTCACTACTTTGTATAGTTTTTGACCTTTTTGAATGTTGTGGTATTAATTCAAGTCCATGAATGACTTCATTACTGTTTTGACGATGCTGAGTTCTTGTCGCCATGTGCAGATGAAATTTTAGTAATAACAGATGCCCCCTGAATGATGAGGTTAGGAGCATACGTATAGCCAAAATCCATCAATGTTTCTTCTACTGAGAATGTTGTTGTAAGATAGAGCAATAGTGGGATCGTTCAGAGCAATCCTTTGGAGGAGAAAGGAACTGGTAGGACCCAACCTTCCATAAGGTGTGTAAAAATATACAACTGTGTACAAACGAGGTGGGCATGCCCCATGCTCGTGTTATGTAACCATGAAAAAAGATGACTGAAGTGTTGGTGTAGACAATTGCAGTGCCCTCGGGGGTGGTAGATGATAAAGGTAGAAGACAATTCTGCAAAGGAACATACTCGGAACCATAGGTAGTGATCGCAGGAATAAGTAGTAGCGATTGTGTGGGCATTGATATCCCAACCAAGTTTAGAGGTCTTTGGCAAATGAGAAAAATAATTGTAATAGTCACAAAGTAAGACCCACCGTAACACGATATAGTGTTGACGTCGAATGTTATGGGGGCCAACGACAGCAGGGAGCAATGGTGTTTCACCTTGTGCCATTCGAGATCACTCATTGAATGGAGAATGAGAATCAAGATACTGTCGCCCTTCTGGAAAATTGTGTTGATGTCGACAAAAGGGGAACGCGACTCCCAGAAGCAAAGGGCTTCATGGAATCTACTGAGGTGAGGAAGTGGAAGAGGTACATGGAAAAATTCAAAAAGTGGGAAGACTCAAGACTGCCCTTGGTTGAAGGATGTATGATATAAAGAGTGGCCACAACTGTGTGACAAGGTCGAGTGTCAGGGGGACGACAAGACCGGTGATAAGTTGTGCCAGAGGTGGGACAAGGTGAACAAATTCAAAGGGTAGAGGTAAGTGACCTGTGGAGTACGCTGAAGATATGGACGATGCCGGCAAGGGTAGATGAGAAGTAATGCTCCAACCAAGGGTGACATGGGTTGCGTGTGGCCAAAAGGAAGAAAGTCGCCAACAGTGACGACAAAAGAAAATGTAATGATTGGAAATAAAGGCGTTTGTACAATAAATAATGAATAATTGGGGAGAAATGTACAAATACAAAAATGGGTGCCCCAGTGTGAAATGAGTGCCACAGGGAGGGCAGAATTTTCTTGGAAAACTGATGAAGGGTGGGGGCCCCATTGGTGAGTTTCTGTATGAGGTAGGTGAAATGAGGATAGGTTCGCAGATGGGCAAACTGATGGTAGATGAAATGAAGGGTTCATGATACTACGGAGGTGCAGGTAAAAAATAGAATAGTGAAGAGATAATCTGGGACTCTGTATGGGAAAGCTAGAAAAATGAGGAGAAGGAGTATGTGGTTGATTCACGACATGATGAAAGACTATCGGGACTACCATCCCTAAAGGGTTTTGAAAACCAGCATGAGTGTAAAAAAGTGGCAAAGGGTGCTATGAATGGGACAACTCATGTGGGTTAGAATGCTACCAGGTAACAGTATCGATGATGCAAATGGAGTCGTGGGTACTGCAGAGCCGGGAATGGAGATCCTAGAGGTAAACATCAGAGGGTGTGACTGGAAATGAAAGTGAGATACAGCGGGAAAGACTACATGCCAGTGCTGAGTATATACCTAAAGGGGTAATGCCGAGGGATGAGGGGAAAGTACCTGCACATATAAGAAACAAATACCCAAAGTGAACAATATCTGAAGAGAATCAAATATATGAGCATGTATTAGATAAATATGACAATGCACGTGCGTACCTGACCATGATATGAAAAAAAGGCGCCACGGGGGCTTAGGATAAAAAGTGACCTAGGGACAGTTGTGATGTAGGTGGCGGGATGCTGATCTCGTGGCTGAAGACGGTTTGAAAAATGGACACCGTGGGCTCTCGGAATGGTGAGTGGAAGTTTGGCAAAAGGCCTATATATAGTTGTAGGGCCCACATTGCCACCTCATTTGTACCTGCTGCAACAGTGATTGGACGAGAAGTTTTCAGAGGAGATTTGGAGATTCGAGGAGGATGAGGCATCCGATCGACATTTTGCGAGTATCAGGTTAGTGGTCTAATCATCCTGCATAGAAATAGGTTTTCAATTTTTGGGCAGGGCTTGTACGGGGGGCCGCACAGGGGTATTTAGGGGATGTGGGCCCCCCATGCGTGGGCGACTCGGTGAGAGGCGTGCATGAATGCGTGCCTATACACCAATTATACGTGCATGGGTGCATGATAAGGGGAATTTAAGGCATGCCCGAGGGGTGCGCCTGTGATTTGAATAGGCGCGCATCGGTGCGCGCCTATAGGTTTGACAGGCGTGCACCGGTGCACGTCTGTATAATGAACAGGCATGCGTAAGGGTGCGCCTATGAAGAAAACAGGTGTGCATTGATGCGCACTTGTTCATTGTACAGTTGCACATATATGCGCGCCTGTGTAATGAACAGACGCGCATGTGTGTGCACCTATGGGAATAAAAACCGCGCCTAGGAGGCAAGGTTGAAGGGTAAAAAACGAGTCTTTTTGAGGTTGTTGATGATTGCATGAGCTGATATAAGACTCTGTGTTGTCTGCAGGTGGACCGTAGTGACGATGCCAGTGCGATGGTGAGAGCGAGACTGGGCCCATTTGAGAGACGTTGTGGCCATTGAGGGCCCACATGTGCGTATGACTTTGGAAACCTATGGGTGGCTAAAGTTCTTTTAGTTCCCATTGATACGGGCATAGGAGTATTTATTGCAGTTCCTGATCCAGATGTGGAGTCCAGAGTTGCACTGCTTCCTGGTGCGAGGAGAGAAGATCCCCTTCACTGCAGTGGAGGATATTTATTTTCTGACTGGGCTCCCCTTTCGGGGAACATCCCTACCGACAGAGCCTATGTTGCCTAGGGATACATCCCTTGTCATGATTGGCCAGCGATACTGCTCAGGTGAGAAATTCATGTCTGGGACTGTGGTGAGAATTAGTGCGATAGACTCCCTGGCACATCGCTGCATAGCGGCGATGATTGTTTGTATATATGGGTCACTTGCGACCCAGTGGATTAGTGGTGGCCAGTTGTTGGTGCTGGAGAGAGTAGTGGTTGGCGAGTAGTTCGCGTGGGGACTGACGCTACATGCGCGGATGGTCGCGCAGTTGGATCGCTGTCGGTCCACAGGTGAAGGAAAGTTTGCATTTGGGTCGATCCTAGTGGCATGGTTCTTAAAGAGGGTGTCGATGTTGCGCTCGAGGGTGTTACTGGAGATGCCAGGGGTGCGAGAGCCACGATTGAGGCGGTGGTCAACCATTTTGCTTCATCACGATTTTGGCGAAGGTGGCCACTTCTTTTCAGCAGGGGCGGCAGATGCCGCAGGTTATACTTCAGTACCCTTATGATGGGGTGGACTTACGGGGGGACCCGAACATGGTGCTACCTCCAGGGGAGGCTTTTGACCATCAAGGTATGTTTAGTTTTGGTGTGTAGGTTTTTATGTATATTGTTTTGTGAGATAGCAGTCCATATGATATAGATGTTGATACTATATTTTTTTGTTTTTTTTGCTTGTGCAAATGTGACACCTCACGGGCGCAAGGTGGAGATGCAGAGAGTGTCGTCTCGTTGAGAGCCAGAGATATGGCCGCATGGAGAGAGACGTCGGTGGGAGGATGTCGTGGGGAGACCAGCAGAGCCCGAGAGGGTAGCGAGGAGGCGTCGGTTCGATGACCCTGGTGCGGGGCCATCACACGCTCCTCCAGCGGTGGCCAGAGTGGATTTTGATGACATGCACCGTCGTCTGGAGACGATGTTGTAGGATGTGCCTGAGGGCATGTGGACGCGTATCCAGGATGAGAGCTTCCTGGAGCAGTGTGTGGGGGTGCCGCCACCATGGCAGGCCATAGTGCGGTGAGCAGCAATGCTTGCGGCGATGACGAGTGGACGCCTGCCTCTAGGGCAGGAGGGTCATGTGGGTGGTCCACCACTGCCTGGGGCAGGTGGTGATGGGCCACCACTTCCTCCTGAGGGAGGAGCAGGTGGTGGTGTGATAGAGGCACCCTGAGTGGTGAATGATGTACATCCTTGTTTTTTTTGTATATAGGCTGGTGAGCCCATTTTTTGTACCGAGGTGCTTCATTGGCCTGCAGATACATGTATTTTTGTATGTAAACATTTGGATGGCCTGATGGGCCTTTATATATATATGAGTATACATGTTTTGAGATCCTAATGTTGTCTACATGTGTTTTTTGTTGATGATTTTGATGATGTCTATTCTGTATATATGTTGTGACAGGATTTATGAGATGTTTATGTATGTGTAGCTTGATATGATATATGTCAATCTAACACCATGTTAGCTATGTGATCTGTTGTTTGATTCAATTGTCTTGGAATATGTGTAAATGTAATGGAATCAAAATGTCGAGATAACAGTCTAACCTGCAGGTATTTGTGAAAGAGGCAAGGATCACGTACACGGTAAACATTGTTGAGCTGGAGAACGACTAGTTAAGAGTCGAGGAATATGCTAAGGTGACGAATATGATGATGCTGGGTGTTGGCCAGGAGGCCAATGACCGCAGTGTATTCGTCTTGGTAGTTGGTTGCTGGTCCCAAACAGATGTCGCTTGAATGTAGCATTTCATGTGACGGAGTGTAGAGAGCCCAAGCAGCCGAAGCGAGATTTTGCATCCAACGGCTGGCGCCGTCGGCATAAACAATGTGGTAGGCTGGTGGAGGAAGCATCTGTCAATAGCACAAAGGATAGTTTAGACGAGAGGGGAGGAGAAAAAAGATTAAAAACACTAGAAAAAAAATAACCTAAAGTAGAATGACTACTTTTAAGCATAAAATTTATTGAGATACAACACGTTGACAGGTTCTTTAAGGGACAGACCTTCGAGAGAGGCCAGGATATATGCGCCTTTGGTGAGGAAATGTTGAATAATGTACGGGCCATGCTAAAGTGATTCAAATTTGTCGTGGAAAAAGGTATCATGAGCGATATCATAAGCTAGGACAAGGTCGCCTTCGTGGAATGATCAAAGGTTGACATGGCGATCAAAGGTAGCCTTGGATCATTTTTTAGCTGCCTCGTTGTTCTGTAAGGAAGATCGACGATATTCATCCAAAGACTCCAAGTTCAACAAGCGTTGGTCCATTGGATCAGTGTCAGGTAATAGCTCAATTGCGGTGCGTAAGGTGGGAATTTCGCACTCGATGGGAAGAGTTGCCTCGACCCCATGGACTAAATGAAATGGCATGAAACCTGTAGTGTTCTTTACTTCTCTTCGATAATCCCATAGCGTGGAAAATAACATGTGATGCCAATTGGTTTTATGTTTATTAACCGTGCGCTGTAACATGGTCTTGAGGAATTTATTCACTGCCTCGACCTTTCCGTTTGACTGAGGGTAATATGGTGAGGCAAACTCGTGAGAGAATCCTAACCGAGATGAGAGTTCAACGAAGATCTCATTCTTGAAGTGTTTCCCATGGTTGGAAACGAGTTGGAGTGGTACGCCAAAACGGGATATGACGTGGTTAAAGAAAAAGCGTGTTGCAGTGTCAGCAGTGTTGCTGAAAGTGGGCATAGCTTCGGCCCATTTGGTGAAGTAATCAACGGCGACAACAATGTATTTGTGACCATTGCTAGAGGGGGGATTACAAGTCATA
Organism: Picea engelmannii; assembly: GCA_009831015.1. Classification (NCBI taxonomy): domain Eukaryota; kingdom Viridiplantae; phylum Streptophyta; class Pinopsida; order Pinales; family Pinaceae; genus Picea; species Picea engelmannii. Next base: position 212,333 of record ML781919.1, on the reverse strand, counting down.
AATTCCATTCCCCATTTACAAAAAGGGTCGGCAGTAATGACAGTGTGAAGAAGGGCGGGGGGAGCTCGGGCTTTGTTGGCGTAGAGCTGACATTGCTCACATCGTTTCACGGCATGAATGCAATCATGAAATAAGGTAGGCCAAAAGTAACCTGCTCGGAAAATTTTTTGAGCAGTGGATATTCCCGAAATATGACCCCCACATGCACCGCTGTGGCAGTCGTTTAAGACTCTGTCGGCCTCGTCAATAGTCAGGCATCGACGAAGAATGGTGTCGACGCCCCGCTGGTACAGGATGTCTCTGATGAGGAGATAGTAGGGGGCCTGATGGCGAATACGCCGACGATCATCTCATGATAGATGGTTACCTAACTTTTGAGTTCATAGGTAGATGAGATGGTCTCCATACCAAGGATTATTGGAAGTGATGTAAAAGAAATGTTCGTCAGGAAAGTCAGTGTTGACGGGGGCACTGGAGGTGTCAGAGGGGAGGGTCGTGACAAGTTCGGCGAGAACAAGGGCCTCCTTACTCTTAGGTGTTGAGAACTCGAGGTCGTACTCCTGAAGGATAACAATCCATCAAGTGAATTTTCCGTTAACTTGTCGACGGCTGAGCAAGTACTGCATGGGGTTGGAATCTGCGACGACCTTTGTGGTGCGAAGCAGAATGTAATGGCGTAGTTTTTGGACTGTGAGGACAACTGCAAGAGCAATTTTCTCTTCGTGTTTATACTTCAAGGGTGGTCCTGAGAGGTTCTTACTAACGTAGTAAATGACGTGTTCACAATTTTCATCTCCGAGCTAGACGAGGACGCCGACTACTGATACAGTTAATGCTGATACGTAGATGATGTAGTCACGATTATAGTGAGGTGAACTAATTAAAGGTGCATTTGAAAGTGTTGTTTTAAGATCGTCAAATGATTGTTGGGTGTAGTCGTCCCTGTGAAAAGGAATGTCGTGACGTAGTAAGCGGAGGAAACCGTGTGCGCGTATGGCGTAATCGGGAACAAAGCGTCTAAGAAAGTTAGCTTTTCCATGTAGACTCTGAAGTTGTCGTAAATTTCAAGGAGGTAGAATTTCGGTGATAGCTTTGACTTGGAGGGGGTCCATGGTAATACCGCTTTGGGAAATGATAAAACCGAGGAGGCGCCCTGCGGTGACGCAAAAAACACACTTGAGAGGATTCAAGCGGATGTTGTACTGGTGACACCGTTGAAAGAAGATTCGTAAATCATCAAAATGCTGGGTGCGTTTCTTGGAGCGAGCTGTGAGGTCGTCCAAGTAGGCGAGGATGATTTCAGCCAGATCATGAAAGATGTGTGTCATTGCTCACTGGAAAGTTGCACCAGCATTTTTTAGGCTGAAAGGCATGACATGATATGCAAAAGTACCCCATGGGGTGATGAATATGGTTTTACACTGATCGGCTGGGTGAATTTGAATTTGGTTATAGCCATAGAATCCGTCCATAAAGGAGAGAGCCTCGTGGCCGACGCAGTCGTCGATAATTTGATCGATGAAAGGCGTTGGAAAGTGGTATTTTGGACATGCGTTATTGAGATCACGAAATTCGGTGAAAACGTGGATAGTGCCCTATTTTTTGTCGACGGGTACAGGGTTGGAAACCCATGAAGTGTAAGCGATGGGGTAAATAAACCCGGCCGTACGTAATTTGTCAATTTCAACTTTGATAGTCGCGGCTTTAGATGGGTGTAGCGATCGCTGTTTCTGGTGAACTGGTGTGATGTCAGGCCAGTTGTCGATGCGATGCTCGATAATAGAGGGATCGAGGCCAGGCATTTTTGTGTATGACTAGCCAAAAATATCCCTATATTCCTGGAAGAGGGATTTATATACGGTGATTTCCTGAGAAGTGCAAGCAGCTCCAATGATGATTTCTTCAACGATGCCATTTTTAATGGAAATGTCGATTTTTATGGTGGGGGAAATGTTGGCCATATTACCTTCTTCAAAATTGTCGGGGGCAGGAATGGGATTGTTGAACCAATCTATAGGCCCTAAGGGGATAAAATATTTGGTTTCGACTGCGTAAATGGGGTTTTGGTTAGGAGGCATGAGGGCTTCCTATGGAAGGAAGAGTGCACGATGATGTAGTGCATCCCAGGGAGAGTCTGGGTGGTGTAACTCTTCCAGCATTTCCTCATCTCATTGGAAATGGTGGGAATATAAGGGATCATGAGGAGTGATCTCGGTGATAGTGTGATTTCCCCCTGATGAAGAAGAAGAGGAACCAATGCTAGGAGATGGTGAGGGTTCACTTGACATAAGCCATATATTGAAGTACTGAGGGGTACCCGTGGTGGTTGGGTGGAGAGTGTCCGTAGGGGAATGAGCAGGAGAGTTGGGGGGGTTGCGGAGTAAATCCTCAGAAACTTCATTTAAGAACCATGGAGGCGTTGGGAGTGCCTCGGGTTGGGGAGAAATGAAATGAAGATCCTCAAGTGATGAGGTAAGATCAATGATTTCTTCTGCGGGTTGGTGAAGCTGGGCTAATTGAAACTGCCTATATTCAAGGATCATAGGACACTAGTATGTAAAATGAGCTAATGAATCGCAGAGAGAGCAAGCACGTCTCATGCGTTCATTGACTGAAGTGGTGACATAGCGGATGTCAGTGATATTTGTTGGAGAGGACGGAGCAGGGCATGGGTTGTTCTAGAAATTCTGGCGTACAGAGGCTAACGTCTGCCGAAAGCGTGGAAGTGTTGGGCAATGATGGGTATAATGGCCGTACTCTGAACAGATAGCACAAGCATATTTGGTCCTCAATCCTTTACTGCTAGAAGGTTTGGTGGTAGTAGTGGAACTAGCAGTATTGACGGGTGTTGTGGGAGTTGGATTGAGGGGGATCAAATTCTGTAATTCAGGTAGTGATGGACAATTGTTGGTTTGGTGGCCCTATTTCTCACATAGTGTGCAAGGTGGTGGGATGCGTGGTGGAAGTGGAGCGGTGGGCTCCTTCTTCTTTCGCCTGCCCCCAGCTGTAGGAGGGGGGTTAGTGAGTATGGGGGTAGTGGGGGTAAGGATGGGAATCGTCATGGGGAGGCCTTCCTGTGTGGGAAGGGATGGGCGAGGGACCATCTCGGGTGGATGTAAATACCACGCTAGGATTCCTAACACCATATTGGGTAGTGTGAGCATTGCAGCTACCGGAAAAGATTCGATACCTGGTGGAGGGTAAAAGAAGGGAATTTGAGTGAGAGGTTGGGGGACTGTTTCCCAAACGGGACTATGCCCCTGAGGGGATGTGGATTCGTGGACTATTGGGGTTGATGAGTGCGTAGGAGGATCCGATGGGAGTGGTTCTGCAACTATTGGGACGTCAAGAATGACTGAAGCCTCCTGAGGAGGATGAGCGTCCTCTGTGTGAGTTCCGTTAGATGATATGACGCATACTTGATTAGTAGGATGAAGGAGTGGTGGTGCTCCATGGTACGTCCCTAACAAGGATGGATCTTTAAAAATCCCAGGACCCATCTCGACAAGTGGATATGCATCTTGGTGTCTGTGGATGAGAGGGAGAATGTTATCAAGGTTGGCAGATGGGTTAGGCTCATAATGTGAGACTTGGTCAATGGTAACAATCTTCCCATTGTGGGGGAACATCATTGTCCGAAAGACGGAAGAGGCCACTGCCTTCATAGAGTACATGTAGCTATGACCGAAAAGGATTTTATAATCAAGCGGGGTGTCGATAACTTCTATGTCTATGAGAATAGTCTTGCCCCCGAGTTCAACAGGGACATTTTGGAAGAGCCCTTCAAGAGAGGATGGTCGTTCGTCATAGGCTCGTAATGTGATGGCAGAGGGTATGAGTTCTGGGGAACCAAGTTTCTACCATACTGTTTTGGACATAATGCACGTGGATGCACCTTCATCGATGATACATCGATGAACTATGATGTTCCATATTTTTACTAGTATTTGAAAAGCAATCAAGGCGAGAAGACGAGGTTCTCCGCTGTCAAGATCAAAGGAGATGAGTCGAGTATCTACAGGATCGACTGCCCCTAAGGTGGAAAGTAGTGATTTCCGCTGTGTAGGACAAGTCTAGAGGACTTCAAGGACTGACATGGGAGCTAGGGATTGCGCTAAGTCATCTACCAAGCTATAGTTATGAGCTTCCCTAGCCTGCGGGTTGTGGACATTCCTGCGCAATGGGATGCATGGGATGCGAAGTGGTGGTTCAGCGGAAGGGTGAGGGATCACCAACGGGGGTCCCATTGGTGCAAGTTTTGTCTCTGGAGAGATGGGAGTAGACTCAACGGGTGCATGATACTGACGATTACGCGTTTGTAGAAGGATTTATTCCTCACTGGTGAGGAGGATTGTACGCTCTGCCGGATTGTTGGAGTTGTGGTATTGGCCTACCTGAGGTGGGGGATGTTGTGTATCCTCTTGGTTTTTTATCACACCTTGATGTGGGATAGGATTTTGCAATACGGCGGGAGAGGGTTGTTGCATGTATTTTTGTGGTGCCTGCTGAGGGGCAGGTTGTGCAGGAGAAGGGGGAAGGCTCCCAGAGTCTTTCAACCGTCTGAAATCAGCAATCTAGGGGAAATGGTGAGTGTAATGACCAAAATCACCACAAAGTTCACAAGGGAATATGGTTTTAATATTATTTCTCCCTTGGCATTTGTTATTATTGCCCCCTTGGCGGTTTTGGTTCCCCTGGTTCTGGTTGCCCCCAGTTGGTTGGTGTTGTGGGGGTTCATTCCCGCCTTGACCTGGGTTGTTGTTATTCTTGTTCTGTCCTTTCTTCTTGGCATTGTTCGATGGATGAGTTGGGTTGGCTGTGTTCAACTGTTCAAAATTTTGGTATTGTTGAGGAGCAGAGGGTTGAACAAAATTTACCCCCACATGAGGATGTGGGGGAGCCATGGGTTGTGGAGGACCGGGAAATGGGAAGTATGGATTTTGTGGTGGTACCGATCCATAAGGTACATAGGAAGGCATAGTGCTTTCACTAGTACTATAATCTGATGTTGAGGGAGTACCACTATTTGTGGGAATAGGTGGATGTATGGGAGGTGTCGGTGGTGGTCCACTGATGGGTGGAGGTATAGCAACAGGGTATGGTTGTTGATAAGGTGGTGGGGGGTAATAAGAAGTGTCCCCATATGTCGGTGGGTATTGAGGTGGTCCATACATTGGTGGTGGTTGGGGGTGTGGACCATGGTGTGTGGTGGAACCTATTTGTCCGTCTGCTAAGTGAGACATCCCAGGTTTGTCTTAGCCAAATGGCACAGGTTTTGGAAGATCGGGAAGTACCATGTATAAGTACCCTGACTGTGCGTAGATTAGGTCATACTATTGGGCCTTACTGATGGCTTCCTCTTCAGATTGAGGGAAGGTGGAAGCTACATCCTTTCCAAGGAGAGAGACAAGTGATCTAAGAAACCAGTCGAGACACTGTTGCTTGGTGGTTTCTTCTTTACACAAACTATGTCGCCTATGCCACTCATGAATGTGGTCAGCGATGTGTGTGGCTGAGGTTTGTTTGAAGTTAGATAGTAGTTCTAGACCATTGTCGTGGCAGATAGGTAATTGGAAGAAGGTCAAGAATGCTTTGGCCAATGACTCAAAGGTTGTGTGGGACCCCGATTTTTCTTCAACATACCATTTAGCCTATGGGCCAGTGAGTGTGCGTTGAAATAATCGTAGTCTGATGGAATCATCCATAATGCTGTTGGAGGAGCACCATAGGTGAAAGGTCATGACATGGTTGGCAGGATCATTTCCTGCCTTTCCTTCAAACTTTGGTATGTCTGAAGGTAGTTTGGTTGGCATTGCAGGCCATGTGGCGTCATGCAATATAGGATCATTGGTAAGTTTGGTGAGATCCGGTATGTTGAGAGAGGCCAAATATGGCATCTGTAGTTGGGGGGGAGGGTTAGCTCTAGCCATGGTGTTTTGTGAACCTGACCCTTGATGGGGACTAGGTGGGTTATTACTTCTCCTTGAGGAAGTGGGTCCCCCGCTTCCACGTAAAGGAGAGAGAGTGAATGGATGACCTTGGGAAGTTTTCCCAAGTAATGTAGAACCAAGCAAAGCTGATCCTAAGATAGTAGCACTCACAGGACTGTGTGAAGGAGGTATCGATGAGCGGGTATGACCAAATACCCCCCTAAGATAGGAGGGAGGTTGAGAAAGCATCGTGAACGACGGGGGTTCTGTGGTTCCCCTATGATGTCAGACCTTTTGTGTGAATGTGTGCAAAAAGTGGTGAGAGTAATATAGACACAAGAGTCTTTGATGTGACTATTTTTACACAATATTTATATCCAAATCAAACTGTAATCAGATGTGCATCATATACAATGTGAAAGAACCATATATATGTGGGTAAGAGGGTTTTTGTCTGTGTGGGGGAATCAAAAGAAATCAAATGCTCGTGTCCTAGAAAACGTAACGTCCTTCCTCTCAAATAGCACTGGACCTTCCAATAGTACTCAACAGTGGGGTATGAAGTCACCGGAAGAGAAACTAGTGAAGGATGAAATAATTGGTTATAATGAGGGGTAAAGGGGGCATATCCCGAAAGAGCTAGTGATATTTCCCAATAGCCACACAAAATCCAATCAAGGTGCAATTGCAACCCACAATTGCCACCTGGGTAGATGTCCTAAAGTTGGTCACTAGGTACCTCGATCAAAGTGCGGCATTTATATTTTTGGCCTAAGAAATGGATCACGGGCTGGATCCCATCCAAGAGGTGGGTGCCTCAAGGGGGGACACACAGAACAACCTTACCTCGGCCTTCAACCCTTCACGGGTATCTCCCTACCTTATGGTGATTGGAACACTTGACTTGGAGGATTTGAAGTTCCCTATTTGACAACCTCTATGTTTTGACAATGTGAGAACCAGATAACGGGGAGTTATTTGGATGCCTATCCCCGAAATCCTACCTAGACTAAAAAATTTCTTTTGGTACCTCCTGTGGAGGAAAACTTAGTGAGTTTTTAGAAATTTTTTAGATGTAGTTGTTTTGTGAGGCTGGGGGTGAAAACCAACCTTGTTTGATTAAAAGTGGGAGTGGATAGTCCTGTCAAGAAAAGATGGGGTATTTTCGGAATCCCTTTGGAGGAAATTTACTTAGACCTCCACGTTTCAAGAAGAATCTATGTGAGTGATGGGTGACTTTTGTGTGTGAGTTAAAGTGTGCCAAGTTTTAGTTAATTAGATGTCACCTTGCTGCATGCGGACTTCGCTTGGTCCTTACAAGAGTTTGATTACCTAATTAGCTAGATGTCTTTGGTACAACCTTGCGGAATTCAAAATCCCTAGGAAGCTAGCATGTGGACATGTGGGTCCGTTACTATCCTTTAACTCCCTATTTGTGAGGTAATGTAGAAAAAGCATGAAACTATCCTAGATTGAGCATGTGGGCATGTATGGGCCCGTTACAAACCTTTAAACTCTCCTAGTGTTTTGATCTAAGAAAGCAATAATTTCAAACACTCTTCTATCTTTGTAGCATGTGGGCATGTATGGGCCCGTTACAAGTTAAAATGTGTTGGAAAAAAGAAAACTAAGAGGGGTCCCAAGAAGGGTCGTTGTCCTCTCCTAAATGTTTTAAACTTTGTTAAGGGAGATGAAATTGTTTTCACAATCTTTTTCTGATTCTCAAGATCGCTTGGAGGCGCGAGAGAAGAGCATACTCAACGATTGTTACTTAAATTTCTAGTCCCAAATGTGAGTTAGATGTGATTAAATATGATTGTCCACTTATGTTTGTAAGTCAAAACAAGCCATCCATGTGGCAAAAAGCAAATAAGGGAAATTGATTTTTATCCTCCTAAGTGCCTATGTGTGTTTTAGACTAACCCCTTTATATGATGAGGGGACTAAGTGTAATGTGGCTTTAAAACATTTTTGACATCATTTTTGAGAAGGCAGGTGGCCTTACCCACATCCCAAGAACTTACAATGTGAAATTTTTTTCAAATGCGCGGCCCCTAGTGTACACAGAGGCACACAGAGCGCAGGCGCGTGAACAGAGATGAGTCAGAAAGCGCATGCACGCAAAGAAAGGTTGTCGCTTAAGCGCATGCGTGCATGATGCACGTCTGTGGGGTATAATACCCACACACCTGTAACAAACGACCGAGAAAGAAAATACAGATGGATTTCTCTCAATTCTCCTGTGAATTGATTGGTTAGCAGGTTGGCAGAGGCCGGTTTGTGCACCTGCAAGTTAAACAAACTAAAAGAAGAGCAAAATACACCCAAATGAGGGAGGAATTTGATACCTATCCCCAATGGAGTCGCCAATCTATTGCACCCTTTTTGCCACCTTGGTGAGCAAATAAGAGGTGCTTACATGCCCAGTTGGGTCCTGCTGAGCATGACAGTTGTAGAGGAAAGAGTTAGAGAAAGAAAAACAAAATTATAAGCAAGAATTAAACTAATAACAACAAAAATCATAAGCATAGGGACATAGAGATAACAAACACAAATAGACCCATGTCACCAATGTTTTTAGGCTGATCTATTGATGAAATCAAAGCACCAAGAAGAAAGGGGACTATGAGTCGCTTCTTCCTCCAAGGGAAGGCTCTTGGACCCTCACAAGCTTGCTCTCCTTACAAAAAGAAAATGAAAATGGTGATGAAAGAACACCTAGCACATCCGCTCAATGGAGAGGTGGATTTCTCAATGAAATGGTGCCAATGTGTTCTTGTCAAGGATGGAGTCCTTAAAACAATCTAGGCAGCATAACAGTACATGAAATTCCTTGAGAAAATGAGGTGCATTCATGGATTTTTATAGCATTGCATTGGATTATTGTGTAACTCCTTTGTAGTGTGAAAAGAGGCTCTTTAGGGCATTATTAGGTCTTTGACCAGCCCACCATTCAGATTCAGCTCAGATTTGAGGGTAAAATCAGCTTGGGAGCTGATCCATAAGTGGTTTGGAGGCCGACCACTTCAATAAATGCATCGTTTAGCAGGTGCACGGATTTTTGTGCTAACAACCACGCATGTGCACGCACGCCCAACTTCTGTAAAGCGCTTTTCAATTTTTCACTACTTTGTATAGTTTTTTACCTTTTTGAATGTTGTGGTATTAATTCAAGTCCATGAATGACTTCATTATTTTTTTGACGATGTTGAGTTCTTATCGCCATGTGCGGACGAAATTTCAGTGATAACACACATCACATTCAACCAAAAAATTACAAACGTCCTGTTTAATACCATCCTAGAAAAAAGAATGGTTGACCCTGTCATAGGTTTTGGTAAACCCAGAGTGCCTAGTTGTGGGTGTAGAATGAATATTAGAAAGTACCGTGGATTTAAGTTTTGACTGTTTACTTAAATACAAACAACCTTTGTATCGAAGCTCATCATTGAGCCAAGAGTACTTTGGGGAAACTAGAGAATTGGACTGCAAATGTTGTATCAGATGCAAACTTTTGGGATCATGTAGCCATTCCTGGTAAACATCTTGGAGCCAATCTGGTACAATGAAGGACAGAGAGAAAAGGGACCCTTCATCTTCATATTTTCTGGAAAGTGCATCAGCAACCAAATTGTCTTTTCCTTTGTTGTAAATGATCTCATAATCATATCGAAAGAGCTTAGTCACCCATTTTTTTTTGCTCTAGGGAGGAAAGGCATTGTTCCAGAAAATACTTGAGGCTTTCATGATATGTCTTAATTTGGAAGCATTGCCCCAATAGATAAGAGAGTCAAATATCGATGGCATGAAAAATATCCAGTATTTCCTTTTCATATATTGATTTTCCCAAATTGTTCTCAGACAGTTGTTTTTGGTAAAGGCCAAAGCCCAACCCTCTTGCATAAGGACAATGCCAATTGCTTTCCCCAAAGCATCACATTCTAGGACAAAAGTCTTTGTGAAATCAAGAAGGGTGACGACTGGAGTGTTGCACATGGCCATCTGCAAGATTTGAAAATTCTAAGCAGCTTCTGGATTCCAAGTGAAAGAATTCTTTTTGAGGAGTGAAGTGAGAGGTGTCACAATCTTTCCATAATTATCAACAAACTTGCAATAATAACCTGTTAAACCCATTAATCCATGCAAGCTCTTGAGATTCTTTAGGTGAGGCCAATCTTGCATAGCTTCAATCTTTTTAGGATCCACCCTGGTGTCAACCTTGCCAACAAGATGACCCAAGTACTTGACTTCTGAGGCACCAAAAGAACATTTAGATTGTTTGAGAAAAATTTGGTGTTGAGAGAGTAGATGGAGAAATCGATCCACATGATCAAGATGGGTTGTCCAGGTTTTACTATAGATGAGGATATCATCAAAGAAAACTAAGACAAAATGATGGAGAAAAGGATGGAAGAGATGATCCATGAGGCTTTGGAAAGTGGAGGGAACATTAGACAAGCCAAAGTGCATGACCAAAAACTCATAGTGTCCCTAATGAGTTCTAAATGAAGTCTTGGGAATTTTTTATTCTTTCATACATATCTGGTGGTAGTCGGAATGAATATCAAGTTTAGTAAAGAACTGGGCGCCACTCAATTCATCCAAGAGATCATCAATGATAGGAAGGGAAAATTTGTCTTTAATGGTGAGTTTTTTTAGGGTGTGGAAGTTAGGAAACATGCGCTAAGAACCTTATTTCTTAAGGACCATGACCACAGGTGAAGAGTAGCGGCTCGTACTAGTGCGGATAACACCTCTGTTGAGCAGGTCTTGAACAATTTTCTCAATTTCAATTTTTTTGGAAAAGGGGTGACAATAGGGATGGATATTGGGAGGAAGGATTCTTGGGACAAGGGGAATGGAATGATCATGAACACCACAGGAAGGAGGAAGTCCCTGGGGACTGGAAAAAAACACTCTATGTTTAGAGAGGATAGATTGGAGGTCCTGCGACATAGAGGGTGTCTTAGTTTCTTGTATGACATGGAGTTAGGAAATAATTCCAGAATGACCTTTTTTTAGCATCTTTTCCATGCGATGGGAACTAATGATCTCAAGGGAACCGGAAGTGATTCCTTGGAACTTATACTGTTGGCCCTCCTGATTGAATTGCATGGTTAATTCCTTAAAATCCACTAGAATGGAACCTAAAGTCCTTATCCATCATGAACCCAACACAATGTCACAACCGCCCATGTCGATAGAAAACATATGAGATTTCAAGTGTTATTCACCAATTTGGAGACACAAATTTTCACAAAGCCCTCCACATTTCATGGACCCACCATTGGAAATCATGATTTAAAAATTATTGACTACACAGATATAGAAATTAGTTTCTTGGGAAATGCGACGATGAATAAAATTATGGGTGTTTACATTATCAACAAGAATGATGACCTTCCTATGCTTGATGTAACCAATTATCTTAAGGGTTTGGGGAGCAGAGAAGCTAGTGAGATCATTTAGGGAAATGACTGGTTCTACTTTGAGAGGGTCTAAGAGAGGGGTTATGTTAGTGGGTTCATGTGACACTGACACAAGGGGAGCCTCAACATCCTCTTCCGAAAAATCCTTCGATATGGCCATAAAAATATTTTGTTCCTTACGCTTGTGTCCCGTAAAATATTTGTCATCACAATTATAAAAAAGGCCTTTGATTTGGTGTTCAACCATTTTGTCCCTAGTCAATTTCTGAATCTTTAGCAGAGTAGAAGGAGGAGTGGGAGTTATTGTTTTAGTGCGAGGAATAAAGGAGGGTTTCTGGTTTTGAGAAGAGACAACCTGTTGTGATTCCTTATCTCTTTTAGTAGTGTCCACCCAACTCTGAGGCTGAGACATGAGGACATGATCACGAATCTCATCCTTGAGGCCACTGATAAAATTTTCTTGGAAAATGGAATCAAGCATGCCCTTTGTACGAAAATCCAGTCGCTCAAAAGAAGCTATAAATTCTTCCACTGTGCCAGATTGTTTCAACTTTTTCAAATGGCCTAAATGGTTGGTTTTAGTGTCAAAGCGTTCATAAATATCTGCCACAAAGTGTGTCCAAGCCACATACCCTTGGCGAGCATTTTTTCTCCATTTCCACCATTGCCAACATTCTTGATCTAGATGGAGAAAACTATACTGGAGTTTGGCCAACTCATCTATAATGTCATACAAAGATAAATAATGTTCCATTTGAGTTACTTAGTCAGTGGGATCTGATCCATCGAATTTTCTCACATCCACACGCGGAAGTCATAGGTCACACTAAAAGTGATGGGGCTGAAAATTCTCGGAATGAGAGGAAGTTTCACCTTCGGTATACAAAGGTGGGTCAGATAAGGGAAGATCTGTAGGGATATGCATCTTGGCATAGATCATCATAGTGACAGATTCAAGCTGGGTAGTAATGGCTTGTTTGAGGTATTGTTTGAGTTCTGTGATTGAGGCGACGATGGAGGAATGCATATTTTGATTGATGGTGGCAATATTGGCACTGCGTTCGTTCTCGCACTTATTGTTGGGTTTCTATGAAATTAGAGTGCAATGTAGTGAAGCGAGCGTCCAAGTATTAGATACGGGTATGTGCCATGATGATGAGGGAACACACAAATGGGTGGGTGGGACCACACAGAAAATGGGTTATGGGTGAAGTGTATCACAATAATCAGGGCGATGAGTTGAATCCAATGGGGTAAAGACCAATGTTGGCATAGGGGCAGACCTAAGGTTCAACTCTTAAGATAGCACCAACAAGCCCTAAATAATGGCCCTTTCAGCAGCACCTCTGAGGTAGATGCAGTCTCACCTAAAGTAGCTATAGGGGGTTGCAGGACACAGGTGTCTACAGCCAGAGGAAATACAAAGTGGTTCCAATAAAAGAACAACACGGCATCTAGATATCATTTATCAGCTTAGACTTACCTCACACTGTTATATTTCATATCTAACATAATAATGCATTATCAAAGTAACAAAAGTAAAGAACAATGCATCAATCACACACAACACAAGATATACATGGTTCACCCTCTCCCTAGGGCTACATCCACAAAAACGTGCTTTATAATATATTAGGTGAAAGCATAAAATTCTATTTGTGCTCTTAGCTTTCAGATCTTTCTCTCTTTCTCCCTTGTCTCTATCTCCCCTCCCTGCGCACCTAGCTACAAGGTTGATCTTCACACCCAGTTGAAGATCTTACAGTACAGAATGCTCTCACAACATAATACTTCTCTCTCACACAAAAATAATCACTCATAACATCAAAGAACTCTCCACGAACCCATCCCAGGTCCTCTTGACCTTTATTTATACATTAAAATAGCTCACCGATAGCCTTAGGCCGAACCTAGGTGTCAAAACCCTAGCTAACAAAACGCTAGGTGTCTAAAACCCTAGGTCAATGTTAGGTGATTTATATGTACTAAAAAAGACGCTAAAATACCCTCAATTTAAATTGTCAACCCGAGGTAAGTAAACTTAGAGTTGTAGCAAAATATATGCCAAAGGTAGAAGGCTGGTAGGAGTATGGTCTAATTAATGAAGGTAGCTATCTAAGGTTGATCTATTTAAGTAAAACTATCAAATCAAGCAAACCCTACTAAGAAATTGGAAACTAGGTAACCTAAGTATCTTTTGTCCAAGGATCGATGGATAGTTCCTAAGAAAACAAGTAAAAACCCTATGTAAATAAAACTAGTTCAACAATAAGCAATAAGCAACTATCTAAGCATAGCAATAAGCAAATGACGAAAGCAAACTATTTTAACTTGCCAACCTACATTCAATGAGTAACTACCCTATGAAAGAAATTAAATAAGCAAGTAAGTAAAATCACCTATCTAACATATTAAAGAAAATAGACAAGTAAGAAAAGACACCTAACTAATCTATTAAAGCAAAATACAGGTAAGCAAAGACAACTATCTATCCTACTAAAGAAAATGGACAAGTAAGCAAAGACTTCTCATTGAACAACTATCTAGCCTAAGAGGCAATTGCACTAAATGACTAATGCAAAACTCTTTCTAATGTGTGAAAGGAAATCTAAATGCTCAATGCAATGCATGAAAGGAAATCTATACTATTGAAAGCAAGGAGAACTAACAACTAGATGCTTTATCTTAATCTACGAAAACAAGAAACTATCTCTTCTAATCTACAAAAGCAAGAAACTAGCTTTAATCTTATGGCACTCAAATATAATGTTGGTGGTTATGTGAATGCCTTCAGTGGTGACAGATGATATCTCAATGACACTTGACAACAAAGGACAATTCCAACGGTATAAACTCGACACTAATCTTAATGGCAAAATGAAAGGTATGGATTAAACAATCCAATGAAAACTTAGTCATAACAGAAATGATGTTAAATACCCTACATATTCATGTGCAAACCATAAACAACATAACGAGATCATCATTATTTAACTAAGAAATTTAATCGCACTTTAATCTATGAAAATAAATTGTGTAAAGGGAAACTATGCTATGTCTACTTTAATTATTCAAACTATAATAAGGAAAAAAACAAAAATTTAAACTAGGATATTAAAATGTAATTTGACAATTACATCAACCAACAACTAAGAAAATGAAATCTATCGAAAACTAAAGTAAGCAATAGCTATAACTAAAAATTGAAATGAAATCTATCCATCCATCAAAATCCCTGTCAAATAAAACCCAGATAAGATTCTATTTTATTCTAATTAAAAATTTTATTTTAAGCTTATTTATAAAATTATGAAAGAAAGCATAATCTAACTTCTAACTTGCACACGGGGTTAGTCTAGGGATCTGCAGATCCATTCCTAATCTACGAAACTAATTCATGCTAACATAATCCATCACACTAACCTGCAAAAGAGCAATAAACAATTAAATTACAACAAGCTAATTAACACAATAAAACATGCATGTAGAGAAAATAAAAGAACAATTTAAATGATGAAATACATAAACAACACACAAAGAGTTACCAGACTATTGGTGCCCCCCCCAACAAGTTTTGGTCACTCTCTAAAATCACACCATGAGCTTAACAAGGCAAATCCACCACTAAAGCTTGAAAACGCAGTTTTGGCAAAATTTCGACAATGTAAAATATCAAAATGGAGAAAAAACTAATTTGTCTCTAATACACTGGATCTTCTACTTGGTTAACAATCTATTGAGTATCCTATCAGTATTTATAATCTTACAACCCAATTGGTCAACCTCAAGATGGTCGAACCACTTCTAATTTTGGCAAATTACAATAAATGATGTCATAACTGACAAAAAGGAGCAAGCCAATAATCACCTTCTTTGGACAACTAAATTTGAGTTTTCAGGAGCTTAGTAGTTGGAGGGGGCAAGGATAAACAAAACCCATGTGCCCAATTTTTCCATCACTGGCCGCCAATGCCATAACCGCCAACTCGCCTTACGTTTTTGTGCAATACTGGGTGATGGAACGAGTGTCAGATTGAGTGCTGGAACAAGTGTCAGAACCAGAAAATGGTGCATTTTTTCCCTGTAACACTAGAAAAACGTGAATTAAATCTTAGAAGAATAAAAAAATGATAAATTATACTTGATTCAATCATTAAACATGAGTTACACATACCTTATGCCGATCATACCATTTTATCATAAAATTCTTCAAAAAAATCCTTTAAAAGATGAAAAACGCATATGTACATGTGGAAAAAATGTATAATTACCGTCATGAAAATGATCATATCTCGGGACCAACAGTAACTTGACCCGTGTTTTCCAGTCTTCGCCAGCCTATCTTTCCTTATTTCCCGCGAGGTGCTCCAAATCATCCATTGGTGGCTTTTTCCACTTGTTGAGTTGTCCATGATCCATCTTCCTTGTTGATCTGTCATCCTCGATCTTCTTGTCCAACGACTTGCTTTCTCTTACTTTGCTACGTCTTCTCTGCTCTTTTTCTCACTTCGACCCAGTATCAGTCACTGTGTCTTCCACGTAGTTTTCATTTCATATTTACTTCATTATTCTTCGGTTACTTCCATAACCAAGGGCCAACAAGCCCCCAACACTCACCTGTGACTTGTCCCGAGGCACTTCAGATCTGATCCTTTTGTTTTTCTTCAACTTGAGACTACACGAAGCAACTTGTGCTTTATGTTCTATCCTCTCCCATTGTGTGCAAACTATATTTTCTGTGTCTGGTACCCATTTTCAACTGCACCTGGTACCTGGACCCTTCTTCTTTCTCTTCTACTATGAGCTACGAGGAAGTTGGTTTTCATAATACAATTTCAACCGACTTCTGTTCACTGGACCTTCCTTCCATTCTTCGTTCAAAATATTCAACTGCGAAGCTCCTCCTTCGGTGATATAGACAACCTCATATGGACCTACCCAATGTGTTATGAACTTCCCTGGATGCTTCATGAATTTGTTGTCATATACCAATATCATATGAATATCTACTTGCTTAAACGCTTTCTTCTTGAAGTGTCTATCATGGTAGGCTTTTTCTCTTTCATTCTACACATGTTGATGGAATCCTGCAATAAATTTTTCTTCCTCTAGTTCGACCAACTATGTGAGATTCTCTTGAACAATGCCAGTGACATCCATATCTATAAAGGCTATGATTCTCAGACTAGGAACCAAAGATTCCATTTGTACAATTGCCTCTAGGCCATAGACCAACTTAAAGGGGGTATGCATTGTGAGATTATTGCAAGTGGTTCTATAGGCCCATAACATTGCTAGTACTCTCAGATCCCAGTCATCCCTATTTTCACTACAAATATTCGTCAGCATTGTCTCCAAGATTTTATTGAATGATTCAACTATCCCATTCACTTGTGGATGGTAGGGAGTGCTCTTCTGATGATGGAATGAAAATTCCTCAGTCAAGGCTTCTATGGTGTTATTAATAAAATGTGTGCCTTGATCGCTCATAAGGATCTTTGGGCATCCAAACCTGGTTATAATGTCACCAAATATGAAGCACGCAACTATAGTTTCACTACAATCCTTGACTTCTCTTTCTTCGGCCCATCTGGTCAAGTACTCTATCGCAATGATTATGTACCTTTCTCCTATGTGCTTTCTTGGTGGGTTTATAGGTCCCATGAAGTCAATGGCCCATTTATCAAATGCTTGTAAGGTTAGCTAGGGTGATATCAACATCTCATCTCTTCTGGAAGGTTTCCCAACTTGTTGGCATACATCGCAGGCTTTGTAGTAGTCCTTGGCATCTTTGTTTAAAGTAGGCCACCAAAGGCCAGCTCTAAGAACCTTATGCGTTGTTTATTTTCCTACGTAGTGTCCTCCTACGATGCCCTCATGTGCCTCTTCCAGAATTAGTGGTCTTTCTGCCACCATGATACATCTCCTCAGGATCTCATCTGGTCCCATCTTGTATAGTTGTCCAACTATAAGTGAAAAATATGCAGCGCGAACTACTGGTTGTTTCTTCTAAGTGACTGTATATTCCATAGGTTCCATTCATGTTGACAGGAACTAGACTATCTCGGTGAAGTGATAATCAACCCTTCTAATGGCCAGCAACTGTGTATCTGGCAGTGTATCATCCAAAATAGTAGGTTCCTCTCCATGTTCCAATCTCAACAAGTGGTTAGGTGTAATGATCCCAAGCCAAATTCTTTCTTGGAATCACTAACTACTACTTCTTTATTGGGTCATTAAGTGCAAACAAGATTCATCAACACATGGAGATCACAATATATTCAAGATGTAGAGGCACAAGCAAAGATCTGACCTTTTTATTATGAGCAATGTAAGATCAATACAATAGATGGCCGATCTGGCATAAACCTCAGATGGTCGTACAAG
>ML781919.1:153720-188942 GCA_009831015.1 Picea engelmannii | reverse complement strand
ATATATTCAAGATGTAGAAGCACAAGCAAAGATCTGACCTTTTTATTATGAGCAATGTAAGATCAATACAATAGATGGCCAATCTGGCATAAACCTCAGATGGTCGTACAAGCAATAGATATGAGTTGCTACAAAATGCTCCCGCTTATACAAAATAATGCCTCCAAAGGCGGAATAAGAAATGAAGATCAATACAAGTAGATCTGAATGCCAAACTCTCCAGCTGAAGAATGCCACGCTCCAATAGAAGGCTGAAACCCACAATAAATCATCCCTACTACCAAAATTTTCCAATCACCCTAAGAAATATGCTAATTGATAGGTTGAGTGATGGTAAGAATAACCCAGGTGCCTGAATTTCCAAGATCCCTCTCAATCTCCGTAGATATGAATTTCCCACTGAATGGGGTGCCCCACTGGATGACTGAAACCCTAGTTGGTTTGGCCCTGATGAAGGAGGCCTCCAAATGCTATGAAACTCTCCAAGAATATAGATCGGGCGATGGTAAGAATAACCCAGGTTCCTGAATCTCCAAGATCCCTCTCAATCTCCGTAGATCTGAATTTCCCACTGAATGGGGTGCCCCGCTGGATGACTGGAACCCTAGCTTGTTCAGCCCTGATGAAGGAGGTCTCCAAATGCTATGAAACTCTCCAAGAATATAGATCGGGCTATGAGAATCCTGTGGGAGAATTTTCGGACTCAGATCTCAAGAAGATCTCCCTAGATCTGAGTTTTACTGAATTACAAGACGTCCCCTATGGCTCCAAGATGTCCCAATCTGCAGACAAATGTAGAATGATGATAACCCTCCATAAAATCCCTCAAACTGATGGTCCTCCCCCTTTTGAAGCAATATATGGAGATGGGTTGAGACTAGAATGGTTTGGAGGAGTCTTTCATCCCCGAGACCAAGCTGCGGAACAAGGTGAGTGGATATTTCACCACTTAGTTGCTCACAAGGGTTTGTACAACAAACCCCCAAACTGAATGCTCAAGAGAAATAGCAAATGCTAGTCCAAAACCATAATGAATAATAGGTGCACCCCAACCTCTTACTTATACTTCTCCTTCTAATTCTCTGTTGAGTTAGGTTAACTCCCAGGGTTAATCTTCTATTTTTCTGTTGAGTTATCTTTTGCTCCTGTATCCTTTTCCTTTCTTAAGTCAACTTAATAATATAACTTTTAACTTCTTGACTTTCCCCCCCTTCAGTGTGAGAATATGACCTAGTGGGGGTGCCCAGGCGACTAAGTCTCCTCATCACCTCTCTAAGAGGTGGGGGACATTACATTAGGTCCTTTGTTCATTCTCCCTGGCTTAACCACGATCTCAAAATCATATTCCTAAAATAGAAGAAGCCATATGCATATGCTTCCCTCCAACACTTTCTTGTTGACTAGATATTCTAGTGTGGAGTGGTCAGTGAACATCTTAAAGTGTCCTCCCAACAAGTAGTGGTGAAACTTCTGTAGCGTATACACCATGGATAACCCTTATTTGTCAGTGGTGGTGTAATTGATTTCAGTTGTAGATAATTTCCTGCTAGCAAAGGCTAGTGGGTGGTCAATGTCTCTTGGTCATAGTTGTGATTAAACTGCTCCTAATGCAATAGGGGATGCATTGACATGCACATGAAATTCCTTGCTCCAACCTGGGAAAACCAGAATAGCTGCAGTAACCATTTTTTGTTTCAGTGTGTTGAAGCTCTGCTGGCATTCTTCTGTCCATTGAAACTGACAATCTTTCTTCAAAATCTTCTGCATGGGTGTTGTGATCTGTGTATATCCTTTAATGAACTTCCTATAGTATCCATTATGTCCCAACGTAGTACACAATTGTCTGACTGAAGTAGGAGGGGGTAAATCGACTATAATGGCAATCTTAGATGGATCTACCAACAATCCCTTCTTACACACAATATGGGCTAGCAGCACTCCAAAGGGTGAAAAGAATATGCACTTATTCAGGTTCAGGGAAATCTGATATTTCATGCACTTATCCAACATTAGTATTAAACATTCAATATGATTTTTCAATAAGCTAAAAATAGTCCAATCATCAAAATATGCTTCCAAAAATTTATGTAAAATCTCCTTGAATGCTTCAACCACCACCCTAGAAAAGATAATTGGTGCATTCTTCAATCCAAATGACATTACTATGTACTAGTAGGATCCCCATTCTGTAAAAAAGGTGGTATTATGGTGATCTTCCTTGGCAATGTTGATCTGATGGTATCCTAAAAATCCATCTGTGAAGGAGTAGACCTCTTGTCCTCCCACATTGTCTGGTACTTCGTCAGTAAATGGTGTAGGGAATGGGTCATGCAAACAGGAATCATTCAGCTTCCTAAGATATACACATATCCTATTGTATTTGGTCTTCTTATCCTGTACCACCATAGGGATAATCCATTCTAACTCTTCAACAGGTTCTATGATTCCTACTTCCAACATTCTACCGAGCTCAATCTTGACTTTCTCCTTATACTTAGGGTTCAATCTGTAGGGTATCTTCTTGACTGGACTTGTATCTGGTTTCAAGGGGATCTTCATCTCTCCCATGGGCCCTTTAATTCCCTTCATATCAATGAACTTGGTTGGAAACAAGTCCTGGTATTCATGCAGTAATTATTTAATATTATCAATAGTGCCAACATTCCAATAATCTCCAACATTTGCTAGCTTCGGTGTTTTCTCTGTTCCAATGTTGACTTTCTTGATTTTAATTAGTTGTCCAATAAAAGGTAGTTCAACTCCTGGTCCTTCTATGTCTCTCTTTCCTTATGTTTTGTGATGTTCACATTCCTAGGATCATCATCTTCATCTGCATTGATGTTGTAACAACCTTGCAATTTTTTAAGAAGAACAATCCATTCATCCTCTTCTTGCTCAATAGGGAGGCTAGGAGCCTCCTCAAAGACTCTCTGTCTTACAATCTGTAATGCTTGATCCACTGTAGCATATTGGCTTTCAAATAAAAAGGTAGTTACAAAGTTCTGAGTCATACCTTCCCAATCTGTAGTGATGAGGCGCAGTTTTGCTTGAAGATACCAATTGATAGGCATTGTATCCAAAGTGTTAATGAATTTATGCACCCACTTCTCGTGGGGAATTTTTTTCCATGCCTCCTCACAACTTCGCACATGGTCCTTCGGACAACTTCGACCTGTGTATCTAACTTTGCATTTTTCTAGTTGTTCTGAAAAGCGTGATGCCATTAAAGTGTGACATTGCACCCTGTCTGTGATGCTCTTTTTGTGTGCTCCCCACCATCTTTTTGGAGTTTATTTCAAGGCCTCATCCAGTTCTAACAACCTTTTTTTTACTCGTACAATTTATTCAAATTCCAACAATAAAGATTCTAAATGATTCAGACCATCAAATGTGAGAAAGTTACTTACTTCTGTTCCAATCCAGCGAACTTTCCTGGTTAGTCTAGCACATCTCCGTGTAGATACTTCGTACATTTTTTTCTACCATTTCTCTAGTGCTTCCTCTGAGTCTAATGAACATGTGTTGTGACGTCTCTAGCTTAAGTTCCCATCTATTGTAGGATTAATGTATTCCTTATGTCTGGCTATCAATTTGTATATGTTTTCTATTTCATATGCACGGTCTTCTTCTCTGATGGGTTTGGTATACCTGTGACCTTCATCGGGATCCAAAGGTGCAATGAACCTAAGTTCATCTCCTTCAAATATGATTCTTCTTTTCCTTAAATCAACCACAGTGGAATTATTGAAATCCCAATCAATTCCTAACAGCGCGGGATAAGTACATCTCTCGTCAACTATCTCAATCACCTTGAAGTCTGGAAATGTCCTTACTCCGTTGATGTCCAAAGAGACATGCTCCAGTCTCCCAAAGGGGCTAACTTCCTGCTGATTATCCATACTGAGCCTGATAGGGGAATAAATCATCTTAGGCTTTCCCATCAAGGCCCAGGTCTACCTCGTCATGACATTGATTTCCAACCCTAAGTCGAGGACCACGTAGTCTATATCATACTCTCCAATTTGAGAATTCAGGTTTGATTCCTTATTTGTCCTTCTCTTTTTAGATACTTAGTGTACAACTCTATTCAGCAAGGGATCTATCTTTCCTAGCTCATACTGTCTTATTAAATTTTGTATCTTTTGTACAACTCTTTCATCATTTATCAAGTTAATCGAGGTACATAAGAATTCCATGAGTTTTATTACCTCTTTTCCTTCTCCTAGTGGAGCAGACTGATCGAATTCCAAAGGCATTCCACATTCTCTTACTTATGGTCGTGTCTTTGATGAAGAGCCCTAATCTTTCCCAAATGTTTTTCTTGCCTCATCAAAGATTTTCTTTCCTTTCCTTGCATCAAACACTTGTGTCTTCTCTGTATATTTTTTAACCCTTGATTCTATTGTAGTATTTCCTGAGGTCACTCTATCTTCTCCTGTAACAGTGCCTCCTCTAGTGATTACAACGACTCTGGGATCCTCTCCGCAAGTTTCTGTTGAGATTATTTGTACTTGTTGGTTTCCTCCTCGTCTTTCCTGAAGTTTGGCCAATAACGCAGGATAGTCTTCAATGACATGTTCAAATGAGTTGCAATAACTACAAGTGGTACAAGGGTTTTGACAGTCCCTTTCCAAATGTCTCAGTTGTGCGTAGTTGTAACAAATGATCTGACCTCGACCTTGACCCATTGCTCCTGCTCGTCCTCTTCCTCTAAATCTACTATGAGGGTTGAAGTTTCCTCTTCCTGGAGAGTTATACTACGTATTGTTTCCTTATTGTTGTACTTCACCTTGAATTTTGTATATATCTCTTGAACTTTTGTGCATGAGGTCGTAATCCCTATAGTCCCTATCATCATGCCCCACCGACTTGCAAAATGTGAAATATAGATTTGTGGGTATCTAGACATATTTTTTCAAATAGTAACATTCACTAGGGCGATGTCGATTTGTACATACCTCGCACCAGGGTAGGTTAACTTGCTTCAAAGGGCTCGGGGCTCCAGAAGCCAAGTACTCATGAAATAGGGGACAATACTCCTTTTCATGGCCTTTTGATTTGCACCTAATGCACCTAATATCTTTTTTTTTTCTTTTCCCTTGTCTTTATTCATATCTTCGACCTGCAGGGACAAGCTAGTTAACTGACTTAAAATTTGACTCATAGCTGAGATGGATTCTCCCATAGGGGTTGATTCTAGTTTCATGGAAATCTCCAATGCCTCATCCTGTGAAGAGATCTTCTGCTACATAATAGGGACTCTTATGTGTGGCAAGAGGGAAGCAATGAACCATTCCTTGTTCTTCTCATTTGGGATATGAAAACTCAAATGGCCTATCAAGTTCTTGAACCTTTTATCAAACTCCCAAATAGGTTCAGCTACTCTCTGCTTGATTTCTTCCAGTTTTGTAATGCATTGTGACTATGAATTGGGTTTCTTGAATTCTGCACTTAATGCATTCTTGATCTCCTTTAGTGGTTTAGGCTAGGTAATTCCTTTAACAAAATTCATGTACCAGATTAGTGCACGGTCTCTCAGGGTAGTACTAAACTGATTTCTCTTAACTTCTTCATCAGTGATTTGTTTAATACTCCATACAGCTTTGCATAGGAACCAATGTTGATCAGGGTCTTCAGATCCATCTCCCCTAAAGATAGGGAGCCTCATCTCGTCTGCCATAGATCTTCCTAGGTTTCCTGACTGAGTATGTGTTGAACTACTAGTAACAATGCTCTAAGTCCTCTGGTGACTCTGACTACTCTGATTGCTTAATGTTTCTAAAACAACAAGAGGAGTAATAATACTTACTTCAACAGTCTGCGATGCCTAAATTTTTGGATTCTTCCCGGCGAGGTTCTTCTGTCTTCCCTTCCTCTGCCTTAGCGAACTCTAAATGTTCCTCATTCACTATCTCTTCTTCTTATCCTCTATAAAACCCTTCATCCTGTACTAGTGGTTTGTGGTTCTGTTCAAACAAGTTCACCAAAGGTACCTCTCTGAAGATCCTTCCATTGCACATATGTCCCACCTTTGCGTCGTTGTCGCTGTCTGAGTTATTGAACATTAGATTTTTCGATCGGACCAACTACTATACCTTCAAGACGTTCTTCTCATGTAATAGCATCTTGATCTTCAACTTTAAGAAGTGTAAAAAATTTCCTCTCAGTCCCTTAAATAAATACCTCTCTGCTTGGCTATACGACTCAACTCTGTCGACGAAAAACTCAGTGATGTACCCTCCAATAGTGTTATCAAACCAATCATCTACTGCTCTTGAAATGACATTATCAACTCTCTTGACCTTCTTGATCAGCGCCAATGTCCAAACCATAGGTGGTCTAGATCTCATCTCAAACTGGGTATCTGCTAATCTGGTTAACCAATCGTATAGCTCCTGATGAATTCCCCTAAAGAAAATCTCATGTATATCAGTAAATATATACCTTACCAACCAATCCTCTATACTAAGCTTAGGCTTATTATTTTGGGCTTCTGCAAAGTCCTTTTCTTGTTCATCTATCCACTTATGAATCTCTGTCTTTGATGGAAACCACCTTGGCATTCCCTCAAGAAGATCACGGTCCCGACAACGGAACCATTTGTTGGCACAGTGGCATACCTAGGGTTCAACTCTTAAAAGCGCACCAACAAGACCTAACTATTGGCCCTTTGGGAAGCACCTGCAAGGCAGATGTAGTCTCACCCAAAGTAGCTATAGGGGGTTGCAAGACACAGGTGTCTACAACCAAAGGAAATACAAAGTGGATCCAATATAAGAACAACATGGTATCTAGATATCATTTATCAGCTTAGAGTTACTTTGCATCGTTATATGTCAAATCTAACATACTAATGCATTATCAAAGTAAAAGAAGTAAAGAACACTGCATCGATCACACACAATGCAAGATATACGTGGTTCACCCTCTCCCTAGGGCTACATACACAAAATTGTTCTTTATAATATATTAGGTGAAATCATACAATTCTATCTACACTCTTAGCTTGAAAATCTTTCTCTCCTTCTCCCTTCTCTCTATCTTCCTTCCCTATGCACCTAGCTATAGGGTTGATCTTCATACCCAACTGAAGATCTTACAATACATAATTCTCTCACAGCACAATACTTCTCTCTCTCGCAACAATAATCACTCATAACATTAACGAACTCTCCACGAACCCATCCTAGGTCCTCTTGACATTTATTTACACATTAAAATAGCTCACCGACAGCCTTAGGCCAAAACCTATGTGTCAAAACCCTAGATACCAAAACCCTAGGTGTCTAAAACCCTAGGTCAACTTGACCCATGTTTTCCGGGCTTCACCATCCTGTCCTTCCTTCTTTCCCACAAGGTGCTCCAAAGAATCCATTGGTGTATTTTTCCGCTTGCTGAGTTTTCCATGATCCATATTCCTTGTTCATATGTCATCCTTGATCTTCTCATCCAACGACTTACTTTATCTTACTTCGATCTGTCTTCTCTTCTCTTTTGTTCACTTCAACCCAGTATCAGTCACTGTGTCTTCCGCGCAGTTCACATTTTGTCTTTCCTTCCTTAATATTTGCTTACTTCCATAACCAAGGGACAACACCCAAATAAGGGTATTGGAAGGAGTTCGGGTCAACAAGAAAAAAAAATTGAAAATGATAGGTGTGACTACGATAAGGGCGAAGAGACAAATCCAACAGAATAGGTCTCAAATAATTCACAACTCGAATGCAGGAGACACAGTTGCGTTGCAATAGATATTGTTTGTTATGTTCTTTTTTCCATCCCAAGGGTTAGGGATTCAAGGGTTCTACAGACAAGGGTTTTCCCTGTGCCATAGCTCTCTGATATACATGCGGGGTCCAACGATAGTACTCGGCCCAATATCTCAGGGCATCAACTAAGGAGGCTAGACCATGCCCTTAGTTGTACTACTTGACTACCCAGACTACCCAGGTACTAGAGAGTATCTTCTTGAGTGATGTCCTCAGTGGAACTATAGTAGTCAATTGGTCGATCGGTTTATCTAAGGAGGGATTCAAGAGATCTAGGCTAATATGTATACAAGTTTTGTCTAATGTGCTACCACTCGAAGGGGTACAAACAGGGGTTACAAGGGTGGCCAATAGATGTGCGCTTAAGTACCACTTGTATTTTCTTCATGTATGAATCCCTGACCACAGGCTTATGCACATAATGACAAATCTATGTAGCTTAAAGACATCAAAATACGTCTCTACCCTGAAAAAAATTAACCCACAATTTTTTGCCCAGGAAGGTGCTTCGATACCACTTGTAATATTCTAGATATAAAAAGTATGAAGAACAGAAATAAATAGATAGAAATGGTAGATGAACAACAATATAACTAGAACAACACCACAATAATACCAAAATGATACAAGAATAATACCAGAAAGAGCACTTTGATTACTGAGAGAAATGTTCACTTTCCTCTTCGAGGGGGAAACCTCCAGCAGAGCAGAGATCTATTACAATAATATCCAAGACAAAAGTTCTCATACCCTCGAATCCTATTTATACTAAATATGTCTATCAAAAGAACCATCTAGAGGAAGATCCTTCTAGAAGCAGAAGCTTCTATTAGGTCTTCTTACATTGGACTTATTCTTTATTATTTCTAGGCCTTATTAATATTGACCTTTATTACATGGAAATATATTATTCTACCTACGTGAGGGGTTAGTTCATGTTGGCATAGGGGCAGACCCAGGGTTCAACACTTCAACATCGCACCAAAAAAACCCTAACTATCGGCCCTTTCAGCAACACCTGCGAAGCAAAGGAAGTCTCACCTGAGGTAGAGGTAGGGGGGTTGCAGGACTCAGGTGTCTACAACCAGGTTGGGACACATATCTGTGATTACAATACTTAATAGAGGACTTAGCCAACAATATGCATTAGTTCGTGTACCTCATTCACACCACAGGTTAAACTCTTATTACAGAGAAGAGTAATAATAACCAAGATCTAATACTTCCAATTACTTAGCACACATCATTAGCTCATATCTAGCATTCATTGTCATCATTATTCACTAAAATAAAACATCATATGCATTCATTATATGTGACATCTATAGCACTAGAAAAATAATCACATAAGCAACATCGTACAAAGCAGATCAAGACACCGGATATATGTGGTTCACCCCAGTGTGGGGCTATTTCTACCTACTTCTTATTCTCTTCTTTATTAATCTTCAATCTTTCTACATTCTTCGACTCATGTGCACAAATCCATAGAGAACAACTTCGCAGAGGATAGGAGACATGTGCACAACCTGCCAGATCCTCCTTCCTAAAATTAGGTCAAGGCACAAAGACAACTACTTATTAGCAAAAAGCCTTCAACATTCTATGCACAAAGCCTCTTACAATTACTTGCACTAATCCAAAACAACTCAATACAACACTTAGCTAGAACTTACAATATATCATGCACATAGCCCACACTCTACTTATTACATCACTTAGCTACTTATTTATACAATTACAAAATGGCCTAAACATGGGTAAACCCATGGGCCGACATCCCTTAATCCATTACATAAACCCTAATAACACTTGTTGGGTCCACAAGCCTGCAAAACAAGCGATATCCCATGATCTCAGCTCTGCCTGGGTGCTCCATCTTTGATGAGCCCGTCGAAGTCAAAAAAATGGCCAAACATGACCAATGTTTCCTCAAACTTTGTCGAGGGCCAACAAACCCCCAACACTCACCTGTGAATCATCCCGAGTCACTCAGATCTCGGAAACACTACTTAGAAGGCCTAGATCTTAGCTTGAGATTCCTTGACTTGGTACTTTGCCAGAGCCTCCTGCTAGGTGAACTCCTAAATTACTTTCTCGATGAAAGGCCCTTCCAGGTGCTCTTCCACTATTGCAACCACCTATTCCAACTATGAGAATTGTCCTTCGATCTCTTCAAAAAATGTGCAGGCTTCGTCCTTCACTAGCTAGAGTCTCTGTGTCACCTCCATGACTCTACTCTAGATGGCAGTGCCCGACTATTGAACTGCACATTGTTCCTGTGATCGCTTCATTTTCTCAACTACAGTAAGTAGCTTCATCTACGCTTGCATGGTGGATGCATGTTGCTTCTCCTCCTAAATTTGTGCTTCCATTTTATTCATCTCTAGATCTTCTGCAAGGCGCTCATAGGTCTGCACACTCCGATCACTCAGTTTCTTACACTCTTAGGCCAGTGCCCTCATTCTTTCTACTATGTTCCTCATATCTTCTTCCCTCTGATAGCGCACTTCTTGCAGAGTTCTAGGTACTTCTTGCATCTCTAAATCCATGATCTATTCTTGAAGTTGTTGAATGGCTTCAATGATCTTCCCCACTTGCATCTCAGTTGAATCCGGTTCCTCTCGTGCCAATCTCAGCATAGAGAAAAGTTATCTAGTCATTGCCTCTTTGATCATAGTCTTCTCTACCAACAGCTAGTCTTTTTATTTCTGCATCTTCTCTTTTTCTTCCTCGAACATCGCCCTAATTTCATCTTTTTCCTACTGCGCAATTTGAGGTTGCTCTAAGGCCTCCTCCTTTTCTTGCTTCATGACTTCTGTAACCTGTTCCTTTTATTCTTGAAATTGATGAAGTCAAGCCTTTGTTGCATTGAGGAATATTCATAATTGGGTGGGTTCATCCCACAATTCTACATTTTCTGTTGAAGAAGGTACAGTTGGTACTGTGCAGCTCGAATGGATAGCTTGTTGTAAGTCCTTGAGATCCTTCTTTATTCTGTCATACAATGTTTCTTTCTTTACTTCATGTCTCTACAAGATATCTTCTAAATCATCCTCCATGAATGCGATGATGAGATATAAATCATCCATTGTGAGCACATTCATCGACTAAGGCTTAATGGCATAGCCCTTCTTTCTTTCCAAAGTCTTCTCCAAGGAAACCTTCCTCTTCTGTAATGTTTCTACTGTGGCGAGGGGATCCTTCGACTGTGTAGATTCACCTTTATCTTACTTGTCTCCTTCCTCCCCTCCTTCTTCTTCCTTTACTTCGTCTCCTCCTCCTCCTATAGGTGATTCAGGCGCAGTTTCCTCCAAAGCGTTGTCAGTCTCTATCTTTTGGACTTCCTCTTTTTGCTTATTTTTCTTCGCCCTAGTCTACCCATCATGTTCAACCCTGGTGACCAATGGACTTCCGATGATGTCGGGGTCGGAAATTTTTGCATATTCCAATGGTACAAGGAATTATACTAGCCATTCCTTAGTGATATCTTCCATGTCTTCCTCGGTCAACTTATAGTAGGACTAGAGCTCCTCCTTGCTTTCATCCTTGCACGCGGTGATGTCGATAAAGTGTCAATCTGCGTGAAACTTTGCAAATGGTCTATACTGGTGCAACGTATTCGGGGTCATTCGTGGGAATGCCTCAATAGCATGCTTCAATTGCAGTTAATAAGCATGGAACACCGCGTTCCATTTCCACTGCTTCGCCATATCATTTGTGTACCACAAGGTGGAGAACCTTGCGGCCTACGACTCTAATGGATCAACTTCTAGGAATGTTGCTCCTTCCGACATTTTCCAAGAGACAAATGTGATTAGTACCAATAGCCAACTGAAATGGAATTCATACCCTTGATCTTGTGCTTCACAATAGTCCTTTTCCATCTCGTTGATGAGGTAACTCACCCAATTCATCTGCAATCCTTCTACGCACTTACCTGCGAGGTCCACTATGAACCATGTGACTTGTGTCGACCAGTTATTTCTAACGATATTTCCAGTGATCAGTTGGCAAGCAAGGTGTACTGCACCATCCTAGGTAGAGGCTACCTTGTAGCCTCACTTTCCCTTCTCTACATTGCCATAATATTCCTTGATACGTTTTGCCAGGGAGTGGTCTGAAGTCTTCCCTAGGTAGAAATGTTCAGGGTCCAGTCCCTACATGCTCAATCCAGTGATCAAGTGGATCAATGTTGTATCCATAATTATGTGTCTATATAACCAAATATAACCTCCATGATAACATGACAGGAAGAGTTTAACGCAAGCGTTAACCTCCTGATGTCGGCCGAAGTGAGGAATCTTCATCACATTAGGATCGTTGATCGCACGAGCTCCTTAATACACGGCTGGGGAACTATATTGGGCTTCTTCCTAGTCATCTTCATCAAGTACCTATGTGGTGTGAGGATCACATAGTTCTTCCTGTTTTTGAGGTTCAATTTGTTGATCTTGAGAGCTGGGATCAGTCCCAACTAGGGTCCAACTGCGCGTATCCCCTTCAGGAGGTATGCAGTGATTAGCGTGTACTCAAATTCACACGGGACATTGTCACGACTAACTTCACCAGCCAAAGGCAGTATGTAATTCATAAAGACTGATTGGATCTACTTCGCGTTAGCCAATCATCGTGGTGCTTGCTTCGTTTCTCAGTCGTGGTTCAGCTAGACCGACGTATATTCGAGGGGGATTCTTGCAATCCTCTTGTCGATGATGCATGTATTCCTATAGACATGACTCTCTTAGCCATGAGGTCTATCAAAATCTCTTTCAAAGATTTCTCTAACGTGCTATGTTCACTCGACATTCACACTCGTAATCAAATAACTCAGGTAGGTGAACAAGCAAGAAAGATACTCAAATGGGTGGTGAGGTCTAGAAATCACAACACAATATGTGATCAATTCTCTATTAGTTTGGATATCTCAGTTTTCAAAAAGTGGTCCCAGTTCAATTTCTGATGGGTTAAATAAGAAACGCAGTAACAGATTCCTCCAACGGGTTGGAATGCCTCAATCGATATGGATTAGTCCGTTATGGCGCAGTCCCAATGGTCCAACAACGGTATTTCCAGAAATAAATGTGTTTCTAACTATTTTGGAGCGTCATTCTAATGGTCGAGATGCCTCCAACAGTCATATAGCTTCATCATGGTGAAGTCCCATTCTACGTGGTTCTGCTATTCTGGAAAGGTTCAAGTTATGCAATCTTTCCTTCTGCGAAGTCTTGCCTGGAACTTCATGCAGTTTTTCTAACTTTTCTTTCTTCTTAATGAGTTTTTTTCTTTCTTTCCTGTGATCTGAGTCTCTGGGTTCCTCCTTCCATTCTTATGCTTATCTTCTCTTAGCGTAGTAACTTCTCACTATTGAGGGTCTTTCAAAGAGTTCAAAGGTAATATCTCTTCTCTTACTATTTCTGGGGTGGCTACACTTCTTTCCTGCATGGACAGGTTCTTTAAGCCTTCTTTTGTTCTTTCAACTTCGACAGCTAATTATTTGGCGCTCTGTTTCTTCGAATTATCCTCATGTTCTTGTATTATTCACTCTATTTTTCTATCTATGAAGTCCCTTAATTCTTGTTTTTTCTGTTTTGTAGCCTCCTCCTCTCGTTTCCTTCGGATCTGATCTTTCTCAATCCAGGTCTTTCCTAACAAAAGTGGAAAATGGGCATTGTTATCAACAAACTTAATGAATTAAAATTCTTCTTTGGTTGATTTTTCATGAGAAATCATAGGTACATTAGTAACTCTTCCACATAGGGTTATCATATTTCCTTTAAACAGACCTATCCTTCCTAATGAAGGTACCATAGCAGGCTTTCCCAAAATTTCCCAAGTTCTTTCTGGAATGATATTTACTTGTGTTTCCTCATCCATGACATAGTCTATGTCGAAGTCTCCTATTCTTGTTTATATGCATTGCTTCTCTTTTAAGATCTTTTTTAAACTAATGTCTTTGTGATCCTTCAATGTTTCCTTCAGTTGTAATAACATAGTCTCTGATTATTTCTGGTTCTCTAACATATCCTTAGTCCCTTGACCTTCTTCATAGTTTTCTTGTCTCATGTTCATCTTTTCAACCTTGGCAATCAGTCTTGGGAAATCCTCAACCTCATGACCAATAACTTTACAACAAAGGCAAATAGGACCTACACCAGGGAATTCCTTAGCAAGATGTCCCAGTCTTCTGCAATTATAACACAATGTCAATCCTATCTTCCTTTTAAACAATCCCTAACCTTTCCTGTACTACACACTGGGATCACCATGTTGGACCTACAATTTGCAAAAAAACTTTCTAGGTTCCTACATCCACTTGTTAGTACAAAAATTCTTTCTATGCATAGGAATAACATATCTTTCACTATCTCTATCAAATTTTTTCAGATCGAATATTTTCTCTAGTTGTTCCCTAGTTTTCAGACTAGGACAAAATCTATCAAACATACCTAGATTCATACTTCCGAAGAAAAAGTTTCCACTTATCTTAGCTTTATCAGAGCACAAAGATTTAATATCTTACCTCTTTTCTTCATATCTGGTTCTTTTCTAAGCACAAAGCTTCTCAATTCAAGTAGAATATTGTGCACTACAGCAACAGATCCATGCACAAATATTTCTCTTTTATTCAGTTCCCAACAATCACAGATTCAGTCCCGACAATGGAACCATTTGTTGGCACAGGGGTAGACCCAGGGTTCAACGCTTCAACAAAGCACCAACAAAACCCTAACTACTGGCCCTTTCAGCAACACCTGGGAAGCAGATGAAGTCGCACCCGAGGTAGGAGCAGGGGGGGTTGCAGGACTCAGGTGTATACAACTAGGCTAGGACACAGATCAATGATTACAATACTTAATAGAGCACTTATCCAACAATATGCATTAGTCCATGTACCTCATTCACACAGCAGGTTAAACCCTTATTACAGAGAAGTGCAGTAATAACCAATATATAATACTTCCAATTACTTAGCACACAACATTAGATCAAATATAGCATTCATTATCATCATTAAGCACTAAAATACAACATCAAATGCATTAATTATATGTAACATCCATAGCACTAAGAAAATAATCACATAAGAAACATCACACAAAGCAGATCAAGACACTGGATATACACGGTTCACCCTAATGTGGGGCTACGTCCACCTACTTCTTCTTCTCTTCTTTATTAATATTCAATATTTCTACATTCTTCGACTCTTGTGAACAAATCCATAGAGTGCAACTCTGGAGAGGACGGGAGATCTGTGTGCAGCCCACTGGATCCTCCTTCCCAAAATCAGGTCAAGGCATAGAGCCAACCCCTTATTAGCACAAATCTTTACATAGTTTGTGCACAAAGACTCTTACAATTACCTGCACTAAGCCAAAACAACTCAATACAGCACATAGTTAGAACTTAAAATATATGGT
Source organism: Picea engelmannii (assembly GCA_009831015.1). Lineage (NCBI taxonomy): Eukaryota > Viridiplantae > Streptophyta > Pinopsida > Pinales > Pinaceae > Picea > Picea engelmannii. Next base: position 173,749 of record ML781919.1, on the reverse strand, counting down.
GCACATAGCCCTCACTTTACTTCTTGCATATCTTAGCTACTTATTTATACAATTACAAAATGGCCTAAACATGGGTAAACCCATGGGCTAACATCCCTTAACCCATTACATAAACCCTAATAACCCTTGTTGGGTCCACAAGCCCGCAAAACAAGCGCGATCCTGCGATCTCAACTCCACCTGGGCACTCCATCTTTGACCAGCCTGTCGAAGTCCCAAAAATGGTCAAACATGACCAATGTCTCCTCAAACTTGGTCGAGGGCTAATAGGTCCTGAACACAAATTTCTTGATTCACTTGAATTGTTTTTTAAACTTGATAATTGACAAGTGGGCTTCATCGTTTTTCTTCAAAAGGGATTTTGGTATTTCTTATTTATCTAAAACATTTGTGAGTACTTCAAACCTTTCTTTGACTCTTGATTCCTTTAGATATTGATCTAATGGAGAATTCATAAACTCTATAAGATTTTCTTCTTGTGGAATTTTCTTTTCAATCACTGCTAAGAGATTGTTGATATCTAATTGAGCATTCTTTACAATGATTGTTTCACAATGTTTATGTAATTCCAAATAACCCCTAAATTGATCCATTACATGAATACTTTGATATCAAAGAACTTGTATCGCTTCAAATAAATGTTGTGTACCAACATCTTGTTTCAATGCATCATTTAAGAGTTTGTTAAGATTTTTCTTTTCTTAGAAAAGAGTATTATTGCTTTGGTCCTTTTGTTCGACCTGGTCTTCAATACTGTTTATATAAAATTATGTATGTTCATCAATTTCTTGATGATCTGGAACTATAACTAAGGTTATAACAAGAGACAAAGAATCTAATGCAGGATCATTAGCCTCAATTTTTTGTTAAACTTTATTGATCTTTTCTACATATCTCTATTGAAGCTTAACCTTGTCCTCTTTTAGTTCTGCAATTTCCTTAGACTATGCTACAATATTTTCTTTAAGGGAAATATTATTTGACGATGATTTATCTCTTTCTTGGTAGGCTTCTAATAATTCCATATATTTTGTAAGTTGAAGATGAGGTATTTTTAGTCTATCCTTCAAGTTCTAAATTTCCTTCTCCTTTTCATCCATAATGGTTTTATAATTCGAATTTGATCTCCTAACATCTGTAATCAATGCAATCCGATATTCTAATTCTTTGGTTTTATTTGATTTGATTCTATTGATTGTCTTTTCATTACTAAGTTGTTGATACAATTTTGTCACTACAGCTTGTAACTTCCTTACGTTACTAGTTGATTGGATTAATCTCCAAGAAAAAATATCTCTAGTCTATCTAAACCATTCAACCAAATAAACATCATTAATATGACTGAGGTCCACCGCTACTAAAACAATTTTATATTATAACAAACTAGATCGTTTGCTTTCTTCTGGGTGCATAACTAATATATTAAATTGGTTGTTTTCTAAATCTATTGAAGTGATAAACCTAGGACCAGACAGTTCTTGAGAACTTGTTGGGATTCCATCTCTAGTAACTAAGGATTCAGTAAGAGGTGTCTTTAAATCCAATGAATCCTCAATATTTAGTGATGACATTTGATTACTTAAATTTGACATCTTAGGAGTACGATCAAAAGACACTATTACCAATGGTCCTTCTGGTTTCTTTTGTTTCAATTCTCCTAATAAGTGTTAGGGACCTAACCTCCCTAACCCCTCATGTAGGTAGAATAATATATTTTCCATGTAATAAAGGTTGATATTAGTTTATAAGGATTATTCAATAAATGAGAAAAAGTCAATGTAAGAAGACCTAATAGAATCTTTTGCTTCTAGAAATATCTTATGTTAGAAGGTTCTTTAGAAGAAAGAATTAGTATAAATAAGAGTAGGAGGCATGATAAGTTTTGTCTTGAGAATTATTGTAATAGAGTGTTGTTCTACTGGAGGTTTCCCCCTTGAAAAGGAAAGTGAACATTGTTTCCTATCAATAAAGGTATTATTTTGGTGTTGTGGTTTCATTTATTGTGTTTTTTCGTTGTTATTTCTGTAGTATTTTTTTTTCTCCTATTATAATAGATCTGGTACCTTACAAGTGCTATCAGATCACTTTCCTTGACACAAAATTGTGGGTTCTTTTTTTTTCAGGGCAGAGACGTATTTTGGAGTCTTAAAGCTACATTAATCTATCATTCAACACAAAAATTTGTGGTCGAGAAAGCATACATGCAGGAAATACGAGTGGTACTTAAGCGCACATTGTTGGTCACCATTGTAACCCCTGCTGGTACCCCTTCGAGTGGCAGCGCATCAAACAACACATGTGTACAGATCAACCTAGATATCCTGAAGCCCTCAGTAAATAAACCGATCGACCTCCTGACTATTATAATGCCACTAAGAACAACACTCATGAAGATACTCTCTAGTACCTAGGTAATCGGGTACTACAGCTAAGGGTACAGTATAGCCTCCTTAGTTGGTGGCTTGAGATATTAGGCCAAGTACTATTGATCGACCCTACAAATATATCAAAGGTATATAGCACAGGGAATACCCTTGTCTATAGAAACCCTAAACACCCTAACCCTTGGGATGGAAACAAAGTAGAAAAGGAACAGACAAGCTCTATTTTCGTGCAACCTTACCTCCTACATTTGGGTTGCAAAATTCCTAGACATTTCTTCCTGTTAAGAATTTGGCCATTTTTCTAGTGCAGTATTATCCATATCGGAGTCTAACTCTGTAAAAGTTAAAAAAAATAGTGGTGTCGTTGGCACCCTTATTTGGGACCTATCCCAATAGAATCCTCTCCTCACCCTAATTGTAGTAGTACCTTTCATTTTCAAGCATTTTTTTAGTGGACCTGACTCCCTTCCAGACAGACCTATTTTCCATCTCTCCCATTTTATTCCTAATTATTGTGGTACCTATCACTTATAATTCCTTCTTTTATGTGGCCCCACCCACCCCTTTCCCCTATAGGAACCCCTCTTATCCAAATGGCCACCACTCGCAACCAAGACCTACAAGATTCTATCGCTTAGACCAAGGAGTCCCTCCAGCAAATGACTTATGAGATTGCTTCCACCAATTCCACATTGCACAATTCGAGACGCAATTCCAGCAAAAATTTGACTCCATGGATGCCAAATTCATGGGGCAATTTTCCACCCTTCGGTCTATTTTCAACCAATTGTTGAACCGCCCCTAGGGTCCTTCCTCCTCAAACCAACTATCCCATTTAGTTGATGTTGATTCCTACCATCCTATTATATTTCAATCCCACTACTTTCATCATGACCCCCATCTTCCCTGAGTTAAGGTCAATAAATTTGATGCCTCTGACCCCACGGGTTGGGTCACTCAAATAGAGCATTATTTATCTCTACACGGCAATACCAATGAGTTGGAAAAACTTCGTTATGTTGTTCTCTATCTGAATCATGAATGTTGGCAATGGTGGAAATGGCGTAAAAATCTATGCCATGGGTATATTGCATGGATCCAATTGTTTGCAGAGGTATATAAATGCTTTGACACTGACACCCACTATTTAGGACGTTTGACCAAGTTGAAATAGTCAGGCACAGTGGAAGAATTTATAACTACCTTTGAGAATTTGGTCGTTAGAATGGAGGGCATGACATATGGATTCTTTCGAGAATGCTTTATCAGTGGCCTAAAGAATGAAATATGGGCCCAGGTCCTCATGGCTTGTCCTCAAACTTGGTTGGAAGCTACTAAACATGCCAAAGAATCTCAACACACTATTTTTTCCCAGAACAAAAAATATTTTTTTGTTCCTTACCCTCAACCCACAAATCCACCCTCCATGCCACTCCCCTCGAGGCTCAGAAATTAACTCAAGAAAAATTGGTTGAGTGCCAACTCAAGGGTCTTTGTTATAATTATGATGAAAAATATTTTACCAGGCGCAAGTGTAAGGAACAAAAACTTTTATGGCCATTTCAGAGGATGTTGTTGTTACAAGGAAACTCTCTCTATAGATAGTTGTAAACCACAAAAGATGGAAATGAGTGCAGAAATCAACTCTAATATCATATATGATATATAAACAAATATGCTAACAAGATAAGATAAAAGGCCTACCTCGTCCAGACGTTCAATGGAGTCCACCTGAGCACTTGACTCAAATCAATACACCTGCAACTTTTCCTCAACAACCAAGAAACGCAAGCATATGGTGATAATATATGATGTTATCACATTCAATAGCATAATCCATCAACATTCATAAAAAATATGCCCATGGAATAACAATTCAAATATTAACAAGATATTAATTGGACAAGAAAAGAGTATTTCTATTAAAATGTAATCAGCAGAAGTGAATGAATTACAAACTTCTGTGTTGGCACAGTTCGAAAATGAGAAACTAAGATCCTTCCATCTGGGCCTCCACCACTTCAATCCTCCACCAAAGGAAATCTCATATAAGAGAGACAATGAGGTTCTCAATCATGTAGAGAAGATCTTGGGAGATGAACAATGTGTTCAGACTTAAAATGATAAAGGGATGCAGACTCAATATGAAGTGAATAATTTTTCCAGAGTAGCTTTGTTCTCAAAGTTGAATTATTTCTCCTCTTTTCCATAGCTCGGATTTGGCCCATTTACAGCCTTCAAGTGGAACTGAAGGGCTGATTCAAAACTTTTCTAGTATATGGAAGGTCAAGGATGATGGATCTCGTGACGTGACATGGAAACCCGAAACCATTTTTTAATTTTGGGCACAAAACCCGATGTATGAAGGATGTAGTGGTGCAAGTTGTGTATACGCATCTTGTATAATAGACATGGTGCATATATGTGGAAAAATATTGTTTTTAGATCTGGGATTTGCAAAAAGGGACTTCAAGTCTACATAGGGAAATGGAAAAAGGCCCTCTGTGAAAGTTTGCATAGGGTGAGGCAAATCTTGCTATAACATATTCCCCCTAATGTGTGAGGTCAAAGGAGTATCTGTGGTGGCCAAAATACATTATAATACTCAGAAGTGGAGTAATCGGGACCCAGATGGAAGAACTAGTTGTTCCTGATAATATTACAATTTGTACTAACTTTGTGCACATGGCTTCCAATTTGAATTACACTGCAGATCCATGTGAAAATATAGCAAACAACTCTTCATGGCCATGAATAGGCAATACAAAGGTGGCTACATGCCAAAGGATGTCATAGTCACAAACAAGGCCCAGTAAAACTAGTCTCAAAATCAATTTGAAGATATCTATATACAATGGAGTGCAATCTTATCTCCCATGATCACTGAAGTTACATAGGTACTGGTCCAATGAAAGATACCAACAAATCAAGGAAATTGTGACTATGAACCGATGTCTTCAAGTCTTCTACGCAATCCTCCAAAGGTGCAATTCTACATTGTGTGAATAAAGGAGTTGAGGTTGAACACAATGAGACTTCGTTTGATTACCGGTCATTAAGATATATCGTTAACAAACACGAGACAAACTACCGATAATGAAAGTAGGTATCAAAGCACCGAGTACATTATTTCAAGTGTGAATAGAGATATTGGGGTCGAACACTTGAAGAATCCATCGATCAGGAGAGAATGATGTATTCCCAACTGTCGATGGTGAGAGAACTTGCCACTAATGACTGCAAGCCTCTAGGTACTCATAGGACTCTAGGTCTCGTCTCCATAATAGATGAGTTGAAGTCGATGGAAGAATACCCATTGAAAGGAGAGAATTGAGGCATCTCTCATCATTAAGAATGTGGTACAAAGTAGGAGTTTGATGATTTGGATGAAATCGGATAAAGAACATGTTCACGAACCAACGACCATGTGCGTCTTTTGTGTGCACCAGATGCAAGCGGTGCACAAAAAAGACCCTCTGAATAGAATTCAATCAGAAAAATTGTTGACAAAGGAGAGGAAACCACCAATAAGGATAATGGAATCCAAGACATTGCATGAATACAAATGTGTGAATAGATTTCTTACCGTCAAACACAAGGGAAACCACCCAGTCAGCAACCAATGATGAAATGTCGACTGTTGGGTTCAAGGTTATCTACCAATGAGGAAAGTAGGACCAAGGTGCGTAATAGGAATACATGCTTCATGTAACTCTCACACACACTAAAGGTATGACTGACATGCAAATTCAAGAGTTTTGAGGAATGATCGACACATTTTGATAGACATCCTTTGAACAAGAGCATGAGACATATGGAAGACTCTATCAGCATAGAATCAATGATGAAACATTGAGATGCAGGAGGCATCAATCAAACTCTACATAGGGACCGGAAGAGTAACCAGTTGGGGGAGTAAGCTCTCTGTAATGATCTCAGCTTCCTAATGTCATGCTAAACCCAAAATTAATGACATGTGGACTCAAACATTTTGTGCCCTATTCAAAGGCGACATGACTACTTCCAACATAAGATAATATTCTTTTCCCGATCGTATTTTTTTGTTTTTTCATAGTCAAATGAATGTTATGATACAGAGGAGGAAACAAGTGTCGCAAGTAAGAAATCTAGTTCCAACAGTGGAACATACCTATGCTCAATGCAAGGAGGTGCATGTAGAAGATGGACACTCGGGAGAATGTTTCCTCTTGGATAAAGGGTTTCAATCTACAAAGGATATAAACAAGGATCTTCTTGGTTGATGATGAAAACTGCTGAGGTGAAAGGCTTATAATGAAAAACTGAGAACCAACAATAGGCTCAATACTGCAAGCAAGAGAATGAGATGCAATTACAACTTAATGCCAAAAAAAACCTTTTTCGTAATCTTAGTCTACTTGGTTTGAAAAAGGGATAAAATTGCACCAAATAGATGTCCTTTCAAATCCAATTTACGAGTGTGAAAGAGACAAGTTCACTCGACAATATTTTTTCTTTTTGAGAGAGTCAGAAATAAGCTTAAATCAGACTCGTGTCCTTTCAAATCTAATTAATGAGTGTGAAAGAGACAAATTCACTCGACAATATTTTCTCTTTTTAAGAGAGTCGGAAAAGAGCTTAAATTAGACTCGTTGGGGTTTTATAGGTAGAATATAATGGGGGAGGCCAAGGCTCTCATGAAGGACTTTTTTCGAAAGTTAGAAACTCATAGATAGCTGACACAAGCTTGGGAAAACGGAAATCTTTCCAAGTCGAAGAGGATAAAATACTTACAGATGTTACCTTATCTACAATATATAGAAGAATGCCCCTTTTCTGGGAGGGTGTAGAAGAATGAAGTCAAGTCTCTACAAGATCATTCCAATCAAAGGAAACCACCCCAGGACTTGGAGGGAGTGTACTCGAAGAGAGTGGAATTCTCCCTTTTGCAGAAGGTATAGAACTAGAAATGTTAAGGACATGGTATAGAAGGTATAGAACTATAACTAGAAGAGCGGGATCGACCAAAAATTGCATTGGCATGACCAATTCTTCAACCATTGGTTGAATATGATGTGATACAACAAGGTCAAGAGATGCATCACCCCCAAAAATAGGAGTGGTGTTGGTCGAATATTGCATCGACATGACCGTTGGTTGAACAGGATGTGAGACAACAAGGTCAAGAGATGCATCAACCTCTAAAGGAAGAGGGGTGTCAACCGAATATTGCATCGAAATGAGCGTTGTATCAACCAAAGAAGTTTGAGAAACCAATGATGACTCAGAACCCGAAGGGCCCCTATATAAGGACCACGCTTCTGGTACCAAAACAGTAGTAAGGCACAAAAGAGTAAGGTGATATCCTTCGCAAATCTTAAAAAGGAACTTGGGCTTACATCTTACACGTCTAGTATTCTCAATCATATGAATTCCCCCAGCATGACTTGCAGCATATAGTGACTAGCAGACGTTGATGATGAATCCCCAACATGACTAGCAGAGGTTGGTGATGAATCCCCAACATGACTAGCAGAGGTTGGTGATGTATGTGTAGTGTGACTAGCAGTAACTACATTTGTGCCTCCAGCGCGACATGCAGTGGTTGGTTGTTGGTATTCAACATGAATTGCAGAGGTTGTTGACCAATCTTTAACATGACTAGTAGAGGTTGGTGATATAATTCCAGTATGATTTGCAGTGACTGGACTGGTGGTGGAGGATGGTTGCAACATTTGAGACCAAGGTTCCAAGAAATACTAGTTTTGAGAAATTTCAGGCCAATAAGGGTTCTGGTATACACCATGGCCTTGTCCTATAGGATAGTATCCTCCTCCATACCGATACACAAATGGGTGTGAGGGCATCGAAACTGAGGAAGCCGCTTGTGAAGAGAAAGCGACATGACAAGGGTTACTCACGTGAGGATATATGTTGCCCCCAGATGAAGGAGCTTCATGAAAGGAGTTTCCCATAATATAAGAATGACTCCCTCCAAATGGAACACCAAAGGACATACGAAGGTCCTCCATGGTAAAATCATTTGTAGGAACTGACATAGTAGAAGAATGATAGGTGGACGGAGTGTAAGAAGTAGAATGACCTCCCATTTGAGCACTTGCTCCTGGAAAAGTGGATTCTTAGGAAGGAAGATTCCAACCTCCTACATCAAGAGTTGTTTGAGAGATGTGACTCCCACCAAAAGAAAAGGGAGAATAAGGAGGTAGCATGCCCCCATACCCAAAACTGGGATTCACATAAGGAGATGAGGTAGAGGATAGAAAGTGCAAAGACATGTCTGGCATACCATGAGAAAAATGATTAGAGACCCAATGCATTGGTTGAGTATCAAAATGATTCATACCATTATGAAATATGGATGGATTCATCCCCATGAAATGAGTGAATGTCATGGGGGAGGTAGCACTAAATGAGGGAGCCAAAGGGACTCCACTATTCATCATAATGAAAACTAATGACGCAATACAAAATCCTAAGGTCAACTAATGATCAAAGAGCACACCAAAATAAAATAAAATAAATGCCAATATGCACACAAACAGGATAAAGTAGTTGAAAGGGATCTCCCTCCCTAAAGTAGGTATGCCTCGCCCAAGAGGGGTCTGAGACTCCCTGCTAAAGATCATAGGTATCAGAATCTATTATAAGGGCCCTCATGGGCTTAAAAAATAGTCGGTTAGATCCCCCTAGAGAGGTAATTCTCCATAAATTTTGTGTGTTGTATGACCCTTATCTGGCCTAGGGTACCTGCAGAAAACCCTTGCAAGTAACCTATGTGGTACCTAAGTCAAGAAACTAAGAAAGAACGATATAATCGATGCGCCGATGAACATTCTTAAGTCAGGTCCAGATTATGGGCAGGGTAACAAAGCCCGAAACCTTGAAAGCACTTCCTCTCACGGAGGTAAAGGTACTATCAAGATCCCCATATACGAATAGATCCCCAGAAATATATCTAATGCTAAGAAGGTATCGGGGGTATATCCCTTCAACCAACTTCACATGACCTCGTATTTAACTCCAATGGAAGTGAAGCCTCTTGACGTCACCAATTATACAATGGATTTCACCACTCCATTATTTAGACACATATGTTGATTTAATATCCTTGGAGAAGTTTACTCACAAAATCCTATTCCAAGGCACTAAATCCTAAGCTAGTTTGTGCACCGTAGAAAATAAAATCATTTCTAATCAATTTTAAATTATCAGTGTTACTTTTAGTGGTATTTCTTACTCAAAAAAGGTGTGTTCATGAAACTAATAATGTTATGACTTAGCAAGTAAAATAAATGAATATGAATACAATGCAAATTCCTAACTTCAATTCCCAATAAATGATATCCTTTTCAAAATAAAATTTTCGATTTAATTCTACAATTCCAAATAAGATGCAATATTTATTTACATGTACTAATATCAATGATAAGAAACCAAAAGATCAAATGTCAACAATGCAAAATGCCTAATATTTTTGTATTTTCAATAAAGAAGAATGAAAATGAAAGGACTGAACATCAGCTTGATATAAAAACTCTATTGTATGTAAATAGAGACAAACCAAGGAGGATTTCAAGAAGAAAACACCCAACCCAAGGTGCAATTACAATCAAATGAAAAGGATGATGAGAAAGGCATCGCCCAAAAGTTCAACTAGATAAAGGTTTCCTATCATTCCAAAGACACTTAACAATCATAACAGAGACCCAAGAAGACTTGTAAACCATCAAAAGTTACCCAACAACCATCAAACCCAGGAACCAAGCAATAAAGGATGATTTACATGATTGTTCAAGAAAAAATCAAGTATATACGCCTCTTTCAGAAGGAAAACACGCGTATGTATGCGACTGTCAGGGAAAAACCCGCATATGTGTTAAAACACAACTAGACTAAGGAGAAGGCTAAGAAACTCAGAATCAAAATGAACAGAGGTTGTTAAGCATTCATACGATAAGAAACTCAATATAAATGAGAGCAATCAAAGTAGAAAAACACACCAAACCCTAAAAATTATATTGTGTCCCCAATATGGTCACCAATTCTGTTATGAGGAAAATATCTCTATGGCTAGGGGTAAACCACAACAGACGGAAATGAATGTATAAATTGACTCTAATCTCAGATATTTTATATAAACAAATATGTTAACAAGACAATATAAAAGGCCTACCTTGTTCTGACGTTAGATGAATCCATCGTTGAGCACTTGACCCAAATAAATACACCTACAACTTGTACTCAACAACCAAGAAACACAAGCATATGGTGATAATATATAATGTTAGCACATTCAATATCATAATCCATCAACATTCATAACAAATATTCCCATGGAATAATGATTCAAATATTTGCAAGATGTTAATTAGACGAGAAAAGAGTATTTCTATTAAAATGTAATCAACAAAAGTGAATGAATTACAAACTTTCATGTCGGCATGGTTAGGAACCAAGAAATTAAGTCCCTTCTAGTTCGGCCTCCACCACTTCAATCCTCCACCAAAGGCAAGCTCATATAAGAGATACAATGAGGTTCTCAATCATGTAGGGAAGAGCTTGGGGGATGAATAATGTATTCTGACTTAAAAGGATAAAGGGATGCAGACTCAATATGAAGTGAATAATTTCTCCAGAGTAACTTTTCTCTCAAAGTTAAATTCTTTCCCCTCTTTTCCATAGCTCGGATTTGGCCCATTTATAGCCTTCAAGTTGAACTGAAGGGCCGATTTGAAACATTTCCAATATATGGAAGGTCAAGGATCATGGATCTCGCAACGTGACATCGAAACCCGACAATGTTTTTTAATTTTGGGAAAAAAACCCAATGTACACGGGTTGTAGTGGTGCAAACTATGTATATGCATGTTGTATAATAGATAGGGCACACATATGTGGAAAAATATTGTTTTTATCTCTGTGATTTTCAAAAAGGGACTTCAAGTTTGTATATGGAAATAAAAAAAGGCCCTCTATGAAAGTTTTTAGAGGGTGAGGCAAAAATTGCTATAATAGTTGTGGAAGAAGAAGTTATAGTTCCCCCTATTGAAGAGCTACCCCTTCCCGATGCTACTACAGAGCCCAATGACCCACACAAAACTAACCCCCTGATTACATTGCATGCCCTCACTGGCTTCTTTACTCCACAAACCCTCAAACTCATTGGCTATATTAAGCATAGGAAATTCATCATCCTTGTTGACAGCGGAAGCACCCATAATTTTATTCATCATTGTATTGGCTAGGAAACCAATTGTGATATTTGTGTCATCAATAATTTTCAAATCATGATATATAATGGTGGATCCATGACATGTCTTGGGCATTGTGAAAATGTATGTCTTCAAATTGGACAGTACCACCTGAAATATCATATGTTTTCTATCGACATGGGCGGTTGTGACATTGTGCTATGTGATGAATAGTTACGCACTCTAGGCCCCATTCTCATGGATTTTAATGAATTAACCATGCAATTCCTTGAGAAGGGACAACAATATTGATTCCAAGGACTCACATCAGGTTCTCTTTATATCATCAAATGGAAAATATTCTCAAGAAAGGTCATTCAGGTATTATTTCCCAACTCCATTCCATTCAAGAAGTTGAGACACCCTCCATGCATCCTGAATTCCAATCTATCATCTCCAAACACCAAGTTTTTTTTCCACTCCTCAGGGACTCCCCCCTTCATGTTCATGATCATTTTGTTCCCCTTGTTCCAGATAGTATTCCTACCAATGTTCTCCCTTATTGTCATCCATGTTCCCAAAAGAATGAAATTGAGAAAATCACGCAAGAGTTAATCCAAGAGGGTGTTATCCTCCCTAGTACCAGTCCCTATTCTTATCATGTGGTCATGGTACTCAAGAAAGAAGGTACCTAGTGCATGTGTCCTGACTTTCATTCCCTCAATAAACTCACCATCAAATACAAGTTTCCAATTCTTGTCATTGATGATCTCTTTGATGAATTTTGTGGTGCTCAGTACTTTACTAAACTTGATATTCATTCTGGATACCACGAAATATGTATGAAATAATTATACATTCTCTATATTGTCTTTAGAACTCATGAGGGTCACTATGAGTTCTTGTTCATGCCCTTTGGCCTGTGCATTTCCCCATCCACCTTTCAAAGTCTCATGAATCATGTCTTATATACTTTTCTCCATCATTTTGTCTTACTTCTCTTTGATGATATGATCATCTATAGAAAAAATTGGAAATTCCATCTTGCCCATGTGGATCAAGTCCTCCATCTACTCTCTAAGCATGAAATTTTCCTCAAACAAACTAAATGTTCCTTTGGAGCCTTAGAAGTGGAGTACCTCAATCATATTGTGGGTAACGATGGGGTACGGGTGGATCCTAAAAAAAATTGACCTGTGCAGGATTGGGCTCGCCATAAAAATCTTAATAGCTTTCATGGATTTCTGGGTTTAACAGGTTATTATCGCAAGTTTGTTAAGAATTATGGAAACATTACAGTACCTCTCGCTACTCTCCTTAAAAAGAATTCCTTCACTTGGACTCCAGCAGTTGACCAGTCCTTCTAGGCCCTGAAAGTTGCCATGTGCATGAATCTGGTCCTAGACCTTCTCGACTTCACCAAGAATTTTGTCTTGAAATGTGATTCTTTGGGAAAATAAATTGGGGCAATCCTAATGCAAGATGGTATGTCTTGAGCCTCAAGTGTTTTCTGGAACAAAGGCTTTAATCCTCGGAGCAACAAAAATGGGTCACCAATCTATTTGGCTATGATTATGAGATCATTTACAAGAAGGGAAAATAAAATGTGGTTGTTGATTCTCTTTCCCAAAAATATGAAGAAGAAGGGTCCATTTTTTCCCTCTCCTTCGTTGTATCCAATTGGCTCCAAGCTAATCATCAAGAATGGTTGCAAGATCTCAAAATATATTTCCTAATCCATCAATTGCAAGCAAATTATCTAGCCTCTCTAGGGTACTCTTGGAACAATAATGAGCTTCAATACAAAGGCCATATATATCTAAGAAAATAGTCACAACTTAAATCTATTGTGTTTTTTGAGCTTCAAGCTTCAGCCGCCGCTGGGAATTCAAGGTTTACCAAAACCTATGAAAGGGTCAAACTTTCTTTTTTCCAGGATGGTATGAAACAAGATGTCTGCACCTTTGTGTCTTAATTTGATGCTTGTCAATGCAACAAGGGAGAAACAATCAAATCCCCTAGCACACTCCAACCCCTTCCAATTCCCCCTTCTATTTGGAGGGATATTTCTATGGATTTCATTATGGGCCTCCCTGAATCCAACAACAAGACATTCATCATGGCGGCGATTGATCGTCTTTCCAAAAATGCTCATTTTTGTGCCCTGCAACATCCCTTCACCACATCCAAATTGGCCCAAGTTTTCATGGATAATATCTTCAAACTTCATGGCATGTCACATGTTATTGTCTTTGATAGGGATCCCACATTCACCAACAATATTTGGAAAGAATTTTCCAAGCTATAGGGCACCCAATTACATCTCAACACCTCATATCATCCCTAGACTGATGGCCAAACTGAAATTGTTAACAAGTGTTTGGAAACATATTCAATTTTCTTTGCATCTGACCACCAACATCACTGGTCCCAGTTGTTACTACTAGTTGAATGGTGGTATAACACATCTTACCATACAACCATTCGCATGACTTATTTTGAAGCAATCTATGGACAAAATACACCATCAGTTCTCTCATACATTCCAGGTGTCTCTAAGGTTCAGGAGGTTGACAAAAATCTTACAGTATGCAAGGCCATTCTCTCTACCCTCAAAGAAAATTTGGTGATGGCTCAAAGTCACATGAAGCAGCAAGCCGAACAAGGTCATTTTGAATGTCAATTTGTTGAAGGGGACCAAGTATTTCTTCATCTACAACATTATAACAAAACTTCACTCAAAGTTGAACATTTTCATAATCTTTCTCCCACATTTTATGGTCCTTATGCCATTCTCAAGCATATGGGGCTCATCGCCTACCAATTAGCTCTTCCCGGTGATTCTAACCTCCATCATTTTTTTTATGTCTCATGCTTAAAGAAGGTGATTGGAACTAAGTTCCAAACTCAAACATGTATCCCTAATTTGGAGGAAGAAGGTTTCAATTGGTTACATCCCCACGTATTCTTTGACCAGCGTGAACGTCATCTCCATCATCACACGATCTGGGAAGTGTTCATGCAATGGAAAGAGACAACTCCAAAAGATGCCACCTGGGAGCCTACTACCATTCTGCAACAATTTCCTCATCTCAAGCCTTGAGGAAAAGGTTGTTTTCAAGGGGGACGAAATGTTAGGGAACTAACCTGCCTAACCCCTCATGTAGGTAGAATAATATATTTTCCATGTAATAAAGGCTAACATTAGTTTATAAGGCATATTTAATAAATGAGAACAAGTCAATGTAGGAATACCAAATAGAAGCTTCCACTTCTAGAAATATCTTCTGCTAGAAGGTTATTTAGAAGATAGAATTAGTATAAATAAGAGTGGGAGGCATGACAAGTTTTGTCTTGAGATTTATTTTAATAGATCATTGTTATGGTGGAGGTTTCCCCCTCGAATAGGCAAGTGAACATTGTTTCCTATCAATAAGGTATTATTTTGGTGTTGTGGTTTCATATATTGTGTTGTTTCGCTGTTATTTCTATGATATTTCTATTTTTATGCTATTATAATAGATCTAGTACCTTACAATAAGGAATCAAGTTGACTTGAAATATCCTCTTGAACATATTTTGCTTAATTTTCTGTTACTTCTAAAAGTTTCATTATTTTTTCATCCTTTCGTTCTACATCATTCTCTTCAGACTCATTTGTATGCTCTATTGAAGTGCCAATCATCTTCTCATTGGTGCTCGATGATTTCTTTACCCCTGTGATTATGCTTTCTGGATCAATTTTTCCAGCATCCATATCAGATACCACTGTAATTTTGGATTGAGGATTTACCTCCATCCCTTATTTTCTTGTGGAATTATGCATAAACAACAAATGTTGTACATATTCACATGTACCTTTGTTAGCAAGCATTTCAATAGATACATTTGAGTAATGTTGATACGGAGGTAGACCTACACTTTTACACTGCTCTAGTATAACATGATGTGGATCATACTTACATAATACATCTTTTTTCAATCCAAAAGAAGAGAACAATTTATTTACATGATCAATGGCTGATCTATTTTTATTATGAAAGAAGAAACCTTAGCATTTAAATTAAAATATGTATTTTTACTCTTTGAAATAAAATGCAGTTGGTCAATGGCTAGCCTTTTCCTACAATATTCTAAAGCAAATGGACTTGGAGAAATATAAATAGGAAATTGGTATGGATCTACTTCACAATCATAAATCCCAATAACAATATATATCTTGAATAAAAACTAATAACCCACCCTAATATGAGGGTTCAAATGAAGATTTTGTTGATAGGTTATGGGAATTCTAGGAGGTTATTGCCCCATAAGAAGAAAATATGTGTTAAATAAGAATCCATTTGTGAATTACATGAATTCCACTTCTGTTTCCACAAAGGTCGAGAGAGAATTCCATTCCCTGAGAGGGAGTGATTGTCCTTAATCATCTTTCTTAATCAATTTAAGGCATTTTTTCTCGTAGAAGTCGGGTTGTGTATACAAGATTAGAAACATGAGATAAGACTGACAACGGAAAGACTTTAATTCTTTAAAATATGATAACTAAAAGTGAATTTCATGGGATATTAAACCTACAAAATCAAACTAAGTCAAATTCTCAAGATCCTCAAATAAAGTGTAATGTTTAGGTAGAGATGCTTCAATTATGGTCACCAATCCAATTTAAAATTTTAATCTTAATTAAATCGTGGGACTTAGAGGATTGTGGGACTTAGGAGGATTGATGTTTCGAAGGTTAAGCAGAGACGTATTAACTATAATAATATAATAATAACACAATAATTTGATAAAAAAAATAATAATCGTACTCCAATAACAACAAACTCTGTGGAGATCCTCTTCCTCCTAGTTGATTAATATTTCTCATCGATTCGAGAATCGAACCCATGCCATGTTGCTCGCATCTTTTTTCTCTTGTTTTCTCGTTATTGTGCAATTGTTGATGGCATTGTCTTCATATTATATTTCAAATTTTAATGGTTAAGAACTTGGAAATAATGGAGTAAGAGTCAGTTACAAGAGTCAATAGCGTAGTTGAACTCTTCTTCACTTAATGTAGATCCTAGTTATTTGTGGTTTGTTGTAACTGACTAAGTAGAGTCGTTTTCTATATAATTATGTAATCAGTCTTCATTCAATAATATAGATTTTGAGTGGAGTCTCACCTGTGTGTTGTTTCTCCTAATTCTAAGTTGGTATCATAGCCACGGAAGTGAGGAGCCGCAGAGGTGCATCAATTTCAAGAATTTTGCAGGTCCCTCCTCTAGAAGGGTGTGACGACATACTACTCAAACTTTACGCACTGCAGAAAACCTAAAATTTATGCACTCCAACTGAATATTACAATGCATAAATGTTGAAAAATACCCGCACTCCAAGTGCATAGTGAGGTGTGGACTCATCTCACTCTAATAGTAGCGTGAGGTGCGAAAACGTGTGGGTTCTTAAGAGAGAGCCACCCCAAATCGTGAGTTTTTCATGAAGCGTAAGTTTTCATTTTTTATTGCATGGTATTTTTTGTTTCATGAGGTTGAAGCGTGAGGTGATAGCATGAGTTTTGGAGAATTGTATAAGGGTGCCACAATTTGCATGAGTTTGATCATTTTCATGAGTGAGGTATAAACCTTTGTTTTTGGAAGCGTTCGACCAGTTCTCTCGTGGGAAAGCGGATCCTTGAATCACCACTGGAGCATAAGTTTTATGGAGCGTTGAGGACATGAGGAGGGCCAATCGACCATTTGCAAATCAGATCTAGTATTTGTGTGAGTTATTCCTGTGTATGAGTTTTCATTGGAGATCCGTGAGGTATTTCATTGGAGTTATATCACTCTATAAATTGTGAGGTATAAACTTTTTATAAAGTGGATAATTTTTTTATATTAAAGTGTGAGACTGTTATAAAGATGTGAAGAGGAAATTATAAACTTATTTATTAAAGTGGATGTATGTATTAAAAAAAAAAAAATTGTGTTTAAGGAATTTAATTATTAAGGTGTGTTATGACTTCATATTATTTTTAAGGAATTTATATGAAGTGGTGTTAAGGGTTTCTTTTGAGGATGAGTTTGTGGTATGCATGGAGTGGTGTTATGGTTTCCTTTTGAAGTTTTCTTATATTTATTTTAAGAAAGATAAGAGCATAGGTAGAGTCGGATCGGTGGATCTGAAGGCAGAGTGACGAACTGCTCAACACTCAACAGAAAGTTGCATATCCTTGGTGATTCACTTGTAGAGAATATATTGCAGTGATGGCGAATCTGTTGGAAGAGACCTACCTCAACGAATCCAACAAGTTAGATGGATCGAATTTCATTAAATGGAAATTCAAGATGCAGACCCTAATGGAAGGGTACGATGTCTGGACCATTGTGAAGGGAACTGAAGCAAAACCTGTTGAGACTGTAGGTGCAATAGCAGCACAGATCCAAGATTGGGAGAAGCGGGAAAACAAGGCCAAGGTATTGTTGCGTATGTCTGTTAAAGATAGCATAATTCCACATATAGGAGAATCTAATACATATGTTGAAACGTGGACAACACTTAAAGCCTTGTATGAAACTAGAAACAAAAATCGTATTTTGTTCCTGAAAACTAAATTGTTAGGCATTAAGATGGATGGAAATGAATCTGTTAGTTCATTTTTGGGTCGTACTAAAGAGGTGAAAGACAAGCTAGGAAATATAGGGGAAATAGTTTCCATCACTGATCTTGTCACTATTACCTTAAATGGTATGCTAGAAGATTATCAGATGTTCATAACAGGTCTCGCAGCTATGGAGAAACCTCCTACTTTTGAATAATTGACAGGTATTTTTCTTCAAGAGGAAGAGACGTGTAGGAATCTGAAGCCTCGCAATACATATTTGGCACTATGGTAAAATAAGAGATCTGCGAGAGGGAGATCAGGAGAAAGAGGCAAAGGAGGTAGTTCATGGCAGAGAGGAAGTTCATCGCAGAGAAGACAATCTCCAAGGCCGAATCAAGGTATGAAATCTAACAGGACTGAGTCAAAGAGTTGTTTTTATTGTGGTCGACCTGGACATATTGTTAAATATTGTCATAATAAAAAGAGTGATGAGGCTAGGAATAAACCTAGAACACATTCTGGTCATTATGCAGAAAAATTTTCAAATCATGATCTCAGGTTGTTTATTGCTAGTGATGATATTGATGAACCCCCAAATTTTGATTCATGGGATCTTAGGTTGTTTGTGTCTAACACTGCTTTATCTGCTGAAACGGATGATATTGATGCCTGGTTTGTGGATTCTGGAGCATCAGTACATATGACTTGTAATACGAAATGGTATGCTAATTTTAAAGAAACACATAATGGTGTCAGCATATATCTTGGAGATGATCGCGCTCATCAGATCAATCGATACAAATACATTCCTGTGACATTACCGAATGGTACTATTCGTCACATTCGCAATGTTGTTTATGTGCCAGGGATAAATAAAATTTTGATCTCTATGTCCACCATCACAGATCAGAACTTGAAGGTTGAATTCTTCAAGAATTATTGCATAGTGAAGGATCTACTAGACCAATTCAAAACGGTTGCAACGAGAGTCAGAGCAAGAGGCTTATACAAACTTGATGTTACCAGCAAAGCACATCACACATTGACTTATGCAACTATGCCAACAAATATTCTTTGGCATCAAAGGTATGGCCACATCAATCATCTTGATTTATTGTTATTACAGAAAAATAATATGGTTGAAGGACTTCCCATGTTAAAGAATGAGAATATTTCTTATGATGGATGTGCATCAGGAAAGATGCACAGAGATGAATTCCCCTTTAATCCTGATAGGAAAAAGAGAGATTTTTTAGATCTTGTGCATACTGATGTTTGTGGTCCTATGCAAACTAGGTCTTTAGGAGGTGCATTTTACTTTTTGTTATTTATTTATGATTGCATGAGATACACATGGGTTTATTTCCTTCGAAGAAAAAGTGAAGTTTTTGAGTACTTTAAAAAATTCATAACCATGATGGAAAAGTAGACAGGAAAATCCATCAAAATCCTTCGTTCAGATCAAGGGGGAGAGTATAAATCAGGGGACTTCATAAAATATTGCAAATATCATGGAATAGTATAGTAGTTTAACGTACCTCACACTCCACAACAGAACAGAGTTGTTGAAAGGAAAAAAAGAACTTTGGTAGAGTGTGCACACAGTATGATGAAAGCTAAAAATCTCTCGAATGCATTTTGGGTTGAAGCCATAAATACTGCAGTTTATTTAAAGAATAGAAGTCCAACAAGGTGTCTTGGTAATGTTACCAATTTCAAATCCTTGTATGGTTCCAAACCTACAGTTCATAATTTAAAAGTATTTGGGTCTAAGGATTTTGCACATATTCCAAAGGAGAATAGGATGAAATTGGATGCTAGAGCCATTAAATGTATTTTCATAGGGTATTGTTCTGAATTCAAAG